>JAUYWG010000033.1:20331589-20341859 GCA_034779775.1 Enteromius afrohamiltoni
AAGATTGATCTCCTTACTAGTCAGGACACCACGCCGTAGTTACTCCTGCCTTCATAACATCTATTTAATTCACTGCCTTAGTCACAAACCACAGACCCGAATGCTGACTTGTGTGTAGACCCATCCAAGCTCTGCTGCTGAATTGGAGACGGATCAGTCTCTGTCTCACAGGGAAACTGCTCAGCGCTCCACAGCTTCTCCAAAGCGTCTGGAATGGCTGTTGACACTCCCAGTCTTTAATGTAGGATCAAGAAAAGCTTTAACTCGTTACTCTTTTCAACCCACTCCTCCATCCTTGCCTTAACTACTTTCAAATGTTTAATAACGCTGCCTTCAGAGGTAATTTGTTCCACTAAGATGCACAAGATTCATGTATGCCAAACAGAAAACTAAAATGGACAGGTTAGAAATATATTCTCACAATAGACATGTATAGGATGAACACGCTGAAAGCGATACATCTAAATAAATTCAGCATTAGATAAACAATAACAATCAAGAGTGCATGAAATGGCTGCAATTGTGCTGAAATAGTTTTTTTTTTTTTTAAAGGAATCAGACATTTGTTTTTACAATAATTCTTCATAATTAACACTAAGGCTTTTACAATAATCAGCTGTTTGAAATAACTCCCAATGACTAATATAAATAAGCAAAACTGTTCTTGAAAGACAGAACCACCCAAAGTAATTAAAAAAAGATGGCATGCTATTAAATTCAATTGCTACTAAATCGCAAATGGCAAATATGCCAAGTATATAATGACGGACCCATTCAATAATTTGCAAGCTAAAGATTTTGCATAATAAATAACACTTTGCTTTCACCTAACACTAGGGATGTCTTGATCAGGTTTTTTTGCCCTTGAGTCTGGGTCATTTAATTTTGAGTATCTGCCCATACCAAGTCCCGAGCCGATACTTCTATAAAACATAAAGAAAGCATAAAAAAAGAGCGAAGAAACAAATGCAGAATGTTCATTTTTATAATTTTTTTTTATTTAATTAAACTTATTTTAACATACAACTCTGTTAACAAACAGAGCACTTCTATAAGGTAGCTTGAACTATCAAGTATAAATAACAATTTTTCTTCACTTTTGGACTTTAGTGCAACAGTAAATATAAAAAAAGGTTTAATTTATGCTAACTTGACTGTAATGTCCTGCGCCTTTGCGTTGTCATGGGGCATTTTTTCTCTCCTCTTCAAACTCTCAGGTTTGTTTCCACCTCTTGCATTCACAAGTTTACATATCTCACAGTTTGCTATGGCAATATTGTAAGGGCTGCACGATAATCATCATGTTTTGCGCATCTTGTTAGTTCTGTAATCAGCGGTAAATTCCATCAGGTGCGTGGTCTTACATTGAGCATCATGCCGCACGCATTGCTGTTCCTGTGTGGAGTCAAGAGGTCTAATTCTGTGCCACCGCATAACTATAGATGTGTTAAAAAAATGATGAGAATATATATACATTTACATCCGATTCCGATCGAGTCTGAAATCACGTGATCAGATCGGGACAGCCCTACCTAACACCTTCATATAATGCATTAAAAATGTTTTAATGTATCATTTATGCCTTTATAGCCTAAAACTCTAACCACCGTTTTAATACATTATAATTTATTTATAGTTACACTTAGTATATTGCATTAAAACAAGACGAGGAAAAAAAAAAAAAAGGTTACAGTTTTTATTAAAAGGTCCAAAGCATAACAACACATTATGAATATCTTTATAATGCATATACATATACTGTAGACATCTATAAAACATTTAAAGCCGAACATCACACCCACCCACCAGAAATTCCTACGGTTAAATTAATTTTCCAGACCTGAAAAAAAAAAAAAAAAAGAAGTTTTTGTTTCCTACAAAGCAATACGTCTTGCTATTGCCCTTAACTACAGGATCTAACAAAATACAACATGTTGATCTTTCCTTTTTCTTTGCTTATCTCATAACAAACCCATTGAAGCAAAGCCCTTAACATCACAACTGGAAACTCACAGGTTCTACTAATTCCAAGAGCGCAATTATCAGAGCAAAAAGCTTTCTCTCAGCCTTGATGAAAGACCGGGAGCCCCCTTGAGCGACTCAACGTCTTGTTTATTTATACTCAAAATTACACCCCTCTCTTCCTGTGTCATGTTCTTTGGTTCCAATTTGTTTTGTTATGCTTCCACTAAAACTGAACAACTATGCGTGTGGTCGCAATAATTTTAACAGGCTGACACTCTCTCCACGCACACACACTCACACACACATTCCGCCCCTGTGCCCTCTCACCTCTGTGACACCTTCAACTATACCACATTGCAGGACAGCGAGGGGAAGGGGGGGGGGGGGACTTCAAAGTGGCCGGAGGGGGGTGCTTCTTTTTCCTGCCACTTGTCATCATCTAAGGGTCTTTGCTGCCTCCCTTATTACTTTAATCAATTCCAACTGCTTCAAGAGGCTTTGATGGGGGAGCGGGGCAAAGCATGCTGGAAGCACCTGCCGCTGAGCAGAGCACAGGTGGCCTACAGAGCCACAGGGTGAGACTCGAGACCTCTTTACCGGGAGGCAGTAACCGCGCTGTTACCCAGCAGGCATTCCAACCGGCACAGAAAACCGCTGGAGGTGCGCGGTTAAACCGCTAAACAATACGAAAGCTGACGAAGACTGAATGACACGCAAAATGACGGTTAATAAAAAAGAAAGGTTTTTTTTTTTTATTAAATCAGTCACGCATCTTATAAACTATAATACGATTTTAAACAATGACTAAAGATCGAAGCATGTGAAGTCCGGGATGTTCGGGTTCAGCAGAACTAGGTTACGTCGCCATCTTCTGGCTCCTCAGCAAAATTAAAAGTCGAGAAGCTGCAAAAGGAAATATATTAATAGACTGTGAGAAATTAATTTTCCTACACAAAATGAGACAAATAACTAATATTTTATGGTTTATTAAAATCACCAAAACGCAGGATAAAAGAGAAGAACTGTTTAACAATGATGTAAATATTTAGTTAAAATTTATAAATGTGTAAACATAAACAAATTTAGATTAAGTCAAATGATAATAATACAAAAAAAAAAAAAAACACAACTAGATACATTAAGCACATGCCTAAACAGATAAAACTCACCAGTTGTGGCAGAATCTTCTCAAAGTGTTCAATATCAATAGTGTCACAATCCTCACTGTCGGCCTGTTTTATAGCCCTGCGTGTCGCCTCTGTAGCAAACAGACAATTTTCATAATACTGAAATGATATTACACTGTACTGCAACGAAGTACAAAATGGCTGCATATTTAAAGTTTGCCTTACCTTCAACAAATATTTTCAACATCTCCGCTACAAGTATGACAGCATCACCGCTGACTGTGGAAGAAATATTCTCTGAATTTTCTTTTTATGCTTCTGGCTTTATCCGTACCGTCACACACGCATGCCAAACAATACTGTTTAATAAAACACTTTAAATGTGAAAGCACTCTTTAAATGAACTGATGGAGATAAAGAATATACATCTGTGTTTTTATTACATTTATATGTGCTGTCAATTAAATTCTTAAATATAGTTGTATTTTGGCTTCTATAGGTTTATTGTGAAAAAAATAAATCTACCAACTCTGGGCTTAAAGAAAGAGTCCCCCCCCCCCCCCCAGTTTAATTGCATTGGGCGTTCAAATGTGAGGGGACTCAAAAGGGCATATTTCCAAAAAAAAAAAACCCATCATATCAAGACGTCTGGGAGTGGTCACACATACTGCGCCCATAAAACCACATGCTTGTTTCAGTCTGTGAAATATGGGCTACAGATGACCTCATTAGTTCAGTTTCCTGCCTGCACCGGTTTAAATGCATAATTTCACTCAGCTATACACTCGGTTACATCTTTTCACTCGGTGTGTTTTTACATAAATGCACAGTGGTAAATTTGCAAGTAGCAACACACCCCTGGCAACAAATTGAAAAATAAGATCATGATGATGTTTTGGCATTATTGACAGGTAACCCAGAATATATAACCACTGGATATGAAATGATAATATGAACATGACGCTGCGTAAAATGTGACTAAAAAAACTGATGTAAATACACAACAGTCTCTCTCTTCAAGCGAAATCTATAAGAATAGAAAACATTCAATAGGAATCAGGATATTAATGCTGTGTTTTTAGCTATGGTTAAATCTAGAATTATTGATTATCATTTTTATATCATTTTTATCTCACTGTTTTTAAAATTAAATGGTGTATAAATGAGGCGTTGTGCTATGTTATTGGTGGGGACTTGTATTTCTCCTCTTTTAAGATAGTTAAGTGGTAAAAAAATAAATAAAAATACATGTCAAGTTCCTGTTGTTTTCTTTTTGATTTTGTTTCGTTTTTGTGTGGTATAAAAAAATAAAAAGTGCATTGTCAAGTGTTTGGGAAGTATTTGCATGCAATTTAATTGTAATAACGTTACTTTTTTCCCCAAATTCAATTCTCTCTCGCTCTCTCTTTTTACCTAAACACATTGACAAGTGAAACAAAAACAGACTTACATTGTGATGGTTGACTATCACCCAAAAAACAACTGTCTCACCTTTGGTTTTGTCCTCCCTGAAAGAGCGTGCCAAAAGTTTGGCAACAGTTTCCTTAAAAAAATGAAAGTCAATCGTTAAAAGTGGAAATATCTATAACGCCGCCATATATTGAAAACAGTAATGATCCTCTAATACGTTCAACCTGATATCATATCACGAACTGTTAAACTGTTTGTCAAAGTTACCGAATTCGTAAACAGCTAAACGTATTGCAATATACCTTTTTAAAGGCGACTTCATTTCCCGCGTTCGCCATTCTGACACGCTGTCGTCATAGAATCTCCGGTAACGTCACCGAAAGAGGACCCGCTTCTTTCTTCGTTTGCTGAATGACATGTCGGACAGACGAATGTTGCTGCCCTCTAGCGCACTGATACGAATAATAAGACAACACGAATATGGCTGTTATAAATACTCGATGGACAAATATATTGATGTTATAGAATGTTGACATCATTGCCCACATATATTTTAGAGATAATTTGTCCACGTATCAGCTTTCTTGGGAACAAATGTGATTCACCTTTTTGCGTTACCTACGATAGACAGTAGTAGGTACTATTTTCACGTAGTCTGAATGCAAACAAATACCAAGGTCTTGACACCAAATGTAATATTTTTTGACTGCCGCGCAGAATAAACTTTTCTTAGAGTATAATTTAAATGTCTACAAATTCAGAGGTAACACCTCAGGGACAAATTCTGGCATGCCTATTAGTCACATATTTGCTGTTTTATGTGCTTAATATAAGTATTCTGCATTCATCCATAAACAACAACAAAAACTACAAATAAGCAAATAAGGAGTTTATTGAGGTAAAAACATAGTTCATTATTAGTTAATAAAAGGTAAATAAGCATAAACATAATAGATGATTTCCACTGGAACACTACATAATAAAACACTAATAATAGTAATAACAATAATGTTGACTCAATTTTTATTATTCCCCAGGTGCTATATCAAGCTGCAAAGTCAATTCAATTGAGTTGAGCCATGGCAAACAAAATTTTCTTTTAAAAAGTCAGTTCAGCTCTATGTGAGATCTCTGTTTTAAAAGCTAAAGATAACCCTTAAGTAAAAATAATAATAATAACTTCTGATTGCTCTTCAATTTATTCAACATTTGAGGTATAGAGATCATTTACAGGTAGAAAATGTACTTGGATTATCATGCAAAAACTTTTTAATTCACATTGTGGTAGGGTGAGGTTCAGTTTAAATCATTTCAGCCATTCACTGTCGGTGCTCCTATATTCCACTTCTAACTCACACACAGCTCTGTTTGAGCGAATTGGCATGGGAGGCTTTTTAGTTGGTTGTCAGAGATGTTCTCGGCAGACATCTATCTAGAGAGAGAGAAAGAGATGTAACTGGGTTCATGGTGGGTTCCAAAGCATAAAATTAGGTCTGTAGAACAATTGTTTATAGCTTTTCCATTCATCTCAATGGCAGGTCGTGCTATGAAATCTGCTCATGGTAGCTCATAGACATGTAGTTTTGCTGCCAATCACCTGAACTTAAAATGCCATGACACTACTGATTCATGACTTTGTGACAACACCAACTGGCTGACGGCATGACAAGAAATAATACAAAAGTCACAAACAGAGCAACTGCCATATTAAAATGAATGGATGTTACTGAATAGATTTCTAGTTGTTAAAAAGCCTGTTAGTCATCGGTGTGTGCTGTGTTTTGGATGCTGGTCGTTGGCATCCCAAAAGCATCGATGACCAAGTAAGTTCCATTGAATTGTTTGGTAAAGACAGAACATGCAACCACATAGCTTCTCTTGGAAAACACAGATTAATCAGAACCACAATTTCTGGTGTAGGACATAGCTGGTTCACCTCAGGAGCTGCACCAAAACAGCACGAGCCAATTCAGAATAGCGTTAAGGTCTAAGCTGGTCTTTCAAGCAGTAATTATAGGCCTTCTTGCTACAAACAACAGACTGACTTACTTTTGGTGTAATAATTTTGATGACCTGTAAGCGAAAACCTCCAAGGTCATGTGGCCTGTATTCTTCTGCTGCTTTAGCCTCCTCAAGCGATGAGTATCTCACGAAGCCCAAACCCTTAGACCATCCTGATGACTTGTTGATTGAGAACTGTTCATTGAGAAAAGTTCTCAAATTACAAGACGAGTAAAAGTTGAAAACAACCCAACACCGGGTCAAACATAGCCCTAGATTGACGGGGTCAAATGTTTTACTCTGAGATGGTTTTATATATATTTTCATACATAAACACAACTATTTTAAAATATTCGCTAAAGAGAAGCAGGACAATTCATTTGGACTGTTTTACTAAAGAAACATAAATCCTCCCACTAACTATCTAAGTGATACAGAAGTCAGTATTAACATTCTATATAACATCTGCCGTGTTAACAGTTTTCAATGATAAAAGTACTTACGGCACATTCTGTAACTGTTCCAAATTTTTCAAAGTATTTGTGAAGCTCACTCTCGGTCAAACATGGATTCAAATCTCTAATAACAATCCCATGGTCCTATAAGATCAAAATCAAATCACATACAAATCACATCCATCCATTCATTTTTCAAATCATTTAACATGGTACGTCTAGTGTCAGAGGGATTCTGGAGCCTATCTCAGTGTCTGAGGAAAAACCTCAAACTCAGTATATTCCTTAAACAGATCGAAGACTTGCTGTAAATGGCACTCGGATAATATTACTTGACAAATAGCACTGATTTTGCTGTCTTAAACTGTCTAAAGCTTTTATCAACTGCAAAACAAATGGGTTTGTGATTGGTTTCTTTGATTAGCCAACCAGATGACTTGGAGCCTTTTTCTACCTGCCAATCATTTTGCAGATTCAAACAGTGATTTGTTTTGTTTTATTCTATTATAATGGAATGTTTATATCCAATTTAATTGCATACAGCTTTTAAATACAATTAGAAGCAATTGTGTTTATTCATGTATTTGACCCTGAAAAATCAATTCCTGAATGGTAGGAAAGTTAATTTATGACATTCGAACACTGCAAAAATTGGTCCACTTACCCATTCACCAGATCTTAGAAATTCTTTATATTTATCTGGTAGGTGGATGTATAAATATTGGGAGGATTTCATCGCTGAAGAAATTCTGCATTGAAAAAAAAATCGTAGGATTTTCTTTAAAACATTTTTCACAAACAATTACAAAGAAACAAGTTTTGGGTATGAAGACTGACTAACTGTTTTTAATAATAATAGCCTAATTTTCATTTTTTATACAGAATGAGTGGAATATGCAATGACTGGACCAGCCATTCTAAGATTATATCGAAGCATAAAACAAGCAATTATACAAAACTGACAGAATTAAACAGTTCACTTTCAACAGAAATAATAATTAATTGGTTGGACATACCAGGTGACAGCTGATGAAGATGTGATGTTGGCAGCCAAATGAGCTAATCTAGCTCCTTACAGCTCCTTTTATGAGGATGTCTGACAGATAAAAGAAACTCCGCCCACAAAACCCAGTATGTGATTGTATTCCGGTCAACAGCATGTGACCAAAATTTTCAGACTTAGTTTGACAGGTTCAGATAAAATATGTAGCCCTACATACCATATATTGTACGGTGCAATGTTCTATATTAAGCGACCGTTTAGGAAATATACTAATAAAAATAAGGAGTTAGCATATAGATATTAGCATTGTGAAAAGGTTACATAGTATAAAAAAACATGATGGTGGAATGCATTTGATCAAATAGGTTATGTGTGGTAAAAATAACACCAATATTCACAAATAATTGTCAAAAAAACTGCTTTTGTATAAAGACGAACGTAGATCAGTGGACAGATGAGAACTAAGTCTCAAAAGGGGCGGGGAAGGTCCTAATCTAGTTAGAAATAGCTAAACTGGCAACAAAGCGCACAACAAAGAAGAATTAACAACAATCTTCTTTAATAGAGAAAACCACAGGAAAACAACAAAGTGCAGATGAGAACTGTAGAAGAACAGAGAAGCAGGAACCAAACAAAAGGAAACTAACAAGATAATCAGGCAACGGGGAACTGAATGACTAAATTAAGCAGACTGGGGAAAATACATGTAGGTCAAACCAAACATGTTGCATTTATTCATTGAGATAATATAGCTTTTGATTAGGAGCATAAAGAACAGACAAATAAAAAAAAATCTCTAAACAATACAAATGAATGAAAATTTTATATGACAGCAACACTAATAAATGTCAGTGTCGTTTGCCTCCAAAAGAAGCAGTGGTTGTCAGAGTTCTATTTAAGACGCACTCATTTTTGAAGGGGTTACCCACAATGCATTCTTCCAAATGAATTTCTGCAGAATTCAGCCGTCCTGGACAAAACATCAGCAGGTGACGCAATTATGGAAACAAAGCCTGTTCACAAGAAGGAAATCAAGTGTGGAATTTGTCAAACATTAAACATCCTCAGTGCACAACAGAAAATAAAAGTATTTGTTAGATAAAAGGTCAGGCTGAAAGCTCACCTTACTGCTGAGCACTCGCCTCATTGAGGGCCTGCAGTTTAGCTATTAGGAACTTCTTATCTTCACCCTCCTAAAAAAGCCAGATGCGATGATAGCAAGAAATCAGTCAGATATTGTTATTTGTCAAGCTTTTGAAGCATTACTGATCCCGCACCGTGTGTGTTAGACATGAATGCACATCAAAACACAGGCTCGTTGAGACGAGTGGCCTCATAAACCAAATGGTTCAAAAACAAACTAAATTCAAAAACTGACAAAGGTATTCTGTTAAGGGATAGAAAATGAGATTTGATCAGAATAAAAACCGTTATGAAGAGTTCCAGTGAACCACATGTGTGTGCTTTTGTGCAGAAATGTAAAGTCTATTTAGGATATTATTGTTGCAGAATTTACCCCAAGAATGGGCATACGAAAATTAATGGATGCTAGAGACTAGGCTTTAAAATCTCAACCACCATTCATTGCTAGTATAAAGCTTAGAGAAGCCATGGCTTTTTTTTACATACAGTAAGAGGAAAGTCATACACACAGGATAGAAAGTCATATAGCTTCAGGATGAGTAATTTTCATTTTTGGGTGAACTATTGATTTAAATGGAAAACGGCACAGTTGTTACTGTAACACTATGTTACTGTAAGCTTAGCTTCATTTATTCCTTAGGATCTAAAAAGACTTCCATGTTTTCCATATTTAAAGACTGTTACATGACTGGTTACACGAGTAAGGTGACACAAAATAAAACATGGAGATTTTCTAAGCAGATAAAAAAAGATAGCACGCGTACGTCTGTAAGATGTCTAGCATCTGCTATCAAAAATCATCTGGCAGATGTCGTCAGTTTTACATACATTCTAAATCATAAACATCTTAAAGACATCTAATAGATGTCTACATCTTAAAGGAAACGTCCAATAGATGTATTGCAGATGAGCAAACAACCTAAATAATACGTCTTGCAGATGTAAATGCAGATGTCAAATAGATGTCTCCGAACAGTATGTACCCTATCAGGTATATTTCCACCTAAGTGGAAGTAATATCATCCCTCCTTGGTTGTATTAACAGAGTTGAGAGGGAGAGGAGTGATGCAGTGGCGGAGCCAGAAAATCTTTCCTGGGGTGGCCAGGGTGAGATCACTACTCACATAGGGGTGGCCATAAGTAGATACATGCTTACATACTGTACA
>JAUYWG010000033.1:20341959-20356077 GCA_034779775.1 Enteromius afrohamiltoni
GATCGATCTACTGAACGTTTTGACAAATTATTCCTCAGAGCCATCGGGGTGGCCGGGGATTGGCCAGGGGTGGCCACCCCGTAGCGCCGCCATTGGAGTGATGATATTACTGCGCAGAGGTCGAAGTGCTGCAAAGTACTTTTTTATCTGCTTAAAATAGCCAGTAAACTTGTCATGTAAATGTCTTTAAATAGGGAAAACATTAAAGTTGTTGGTGGTTTCTAAATTCCTCCCTGTTTGGATCCTAAGGAATAAGGGAGCTAAGCTAAATGCTAATATAGTTGTGTCGCACGCAAGAGCGTTTAAGTGCACGCACTGGGACAGGAGAGATAAGTATCAGCTCGTCTAAGTTGAGACTTAAGTATATTATTATAAAGTGATATGTACTCTTTGTAAATATGGTTGCATACTTTCCACTAAGCTCATAATACTTACATTGTCTATTTGTTCTTCTAACTTAGCAATGATCATCCTCTGGCCATCCAAAACTTGCATGTGAATGTATATAATGGCTCTGGAAAGAGACAGACTGTTAAAATGACTCATACCAATACTGCACCCAGCAGGCCAGGAGTACTCACATGAACAGGATCGCAGTGAGGAAGAGGAACAAAGGGTTGTCCACCAGGTTATTATAAGCCCAGCTGAGCCACACCATATTGGACTTTGACTTGCCAAGGCCACTGATCCACTCCTTACCTAAGATAAGCATGTTGCGGAGGTCACTGAAGGGCCCGCAATCTGGTGAGGGCTTGACCCTAAAAGAACCACATGCTTGCAATTTAATGACTTCATATAACTGACATAATTTGCTTTATCAAGACAAACATGTAATATGGACAAAACCTGCTAAAACAACTTTTGTGTTCCACTAAATAAAAAAATATATATATTAAAATTGAGAGAGAGTAATTAGGACAGATTATGAATTTGAATGCAAAAAAGAATAGTAATTAAAATATGATTCTCTCTTATGATTCTCTTGTATAATGCAATAACATCCTGACACACATTTGAAGTGTCCTAAAACTCTATTATAGATTACAAGTATTTTGTCATCATTAAATATAAAGCGTGACATCGCACACGTGTTGGATGATGTTGGGGAGTGAAGGGTGTCTTCACATCACTGAACACCTGAACGTTTTAACAGACTTCAAATACAACCCCTCTGCGTGTGTGTGTGTGTGTGTGTTGAACCAAGAGGGATTTATTTGATTGGTTTTTTTTGCGTGAATTTGTGGGAAGATTCTCTTTTTAGGGAAGCATTTGTTTGTTTGAGTGTTTGGGTGGAGAAGATGCAGTGTGGTGTGCTATGAGAGGGTTGCGTGTGTGTGTGTGTGTGTGTGTGTGTGTGTGTGCGCGCATGTGAGTGTGTGTTAGCTATAACATGGGAAACTACATAGTTTAGAGTAGAGTAATGATGCTGAAATGATGCTGTGAAGCTGCATTGAAATAAATGACATTTTACAATATCTATAAAAAAAAGAACTATGGAAGTTTACATTGCCATGGGCTGATAAAATAAACAGATACATTATTTTAACTTTTTCATCTTAAAATCAAGTTTTTTTGTTGTTTTATTGGAAAATCTGAGCTAGTACTTCACAATTACATTTTTATCAATTTTTTGTATATATCATATACAGTATATACTGTATACACACACACATACTGTAAATGCATGTAGTACACTTGGGACCCTTTCAAAAGGTACAAATATGTACCATTTAGGTATTAATATGTACACTTTAAGTACTTAGACACACTCTTGAGAGGTAAATAACATACAACAGTGTACCTTTTCAAAAGGTACTACCATCCCGTTGGCAGCTTTTGTACCTTGTTTTCCGAATTTTTGCTAACTGAGAAACCACCAAACACTTCCATATTATCCTATTTAAAGTCGTATACATGACTAGGTGCATGGGTGAACTAACCCTTTAATACGTCATTTATTTCCGATTTTGTCAGATTTGGTTGTCTGCTTGTGAATCTCTGAAAAGACAAACCTCCACATTGCATAAATGACACATGCAAGGGCCCCAGTAAAGGAGGGGAAAAAGAGGAGTGTGATGAAGAGCGTGTTCATCTGATTTGCCCTCCAGTGTTTCCTCGGTGGTTGAAAGTTCATCATTAAACTCGTCTATAAAGGGGGTGACAAACATACATAGGTAATTAACCCTGGATAATATAAATAAACTTCTGTAATGAATTATTATACAGTTAAAGACACATTGTCTACAAAATTGTTAAACTTCTGACATCATGTCATTAAAACCCCGTATTGCCTTTATTATTTTCTATTTGAACCTTTGACCCAAAGAAGCCTAAAAAGGACTATGCAGAATTTTACCTTTTTGAGGTAGAACAGTAGAACCAGTTTCCCAATTTGAATGGCGGGCAACAGAGGTGAAAACAGCACACCAAACCTACAAAGAGAAGAAGGAAAAGACTGTTAGTGAGGACTATCAGAACCTACCTGGTCTCACGGCATTAACGTACCTAAGTGCAATTTTCGGTGAGCAGTACATCAGAAGTACAAGTGCATGAGTGCAGTTTCTAAAAGAAATGAACACTAGAGGCAGCAACACTCTGACACCTTTCATTCCTGTTCACACAAATGTACTGAGTTTTGATTAATAAAGTTTTGTCGCGCAATTGCTTGAAGAATATCATGTTATGACATTCAAAACAATATAAATTTGATGAGAGATTTGAAAACTGCTGCTTTTGAATGTTAGCATCACACAATTTCATATCTATGGGTTTTCATAAATGGTAGGATTGTTTGGTAGCTCACGTGGTATGATGTTGCACTCAGGCGATGGAAAGCTTGGTTCAAACCCCGTTTAAAATGGTTTGACAAAAAAATTCAAATCTGCATAAAAAGGAAGTTGAAATGGCACGGGTGCATCAACAAATGCATTTTGATATCAGTTTTGCATTTGTTAACACTATGGGGTACTATATTCCCAGCATTAACTTTTAGCGACAGTCCCCAGATCTTTTGAATTCGAAACCGTCGCAATATGTGACTGAAGCAACGTAATAAAAAACACAGCAATCTATGCCAGTGTTATAAAAATGTACCAGGGTTCACATATGAACCTGTGTTTTAGCACCACTCAGTGGACATTTCTCTTTGTAACTGTGGTAAAACATGAGATAAGGTTCATAGAAAATGGTGTTGCACAAAACGTTCACTGAGGTACATAATTTTTATGAGACCAGGTTGACCAGAGCACAATTTAATGTAATGGTGTATTCATGAGGAGAAGATAACAGTACCACACAAGCGTTTGACCGTAGATGAGCTCCAGAACATCTCGTGCGATGTCATACTCTAGTTTCCTACTTCTCAGTGTGATGTTTCTAATACAAAACCTGAAGGGGCAGAAAGAGTCAACACATCTCTGCTAGACATCACTGCTATCATACAGAAACATGATAACTTACCCCCACAGAAACTCTGCAAAGATGATGTATGACACGGCCATTAGAAGATCCGTTAAAACCAAACGGTAAAGCTCTTGACCAACCAATGTCTCCCAGCACTGCAAGGATTAGCACAAATTAAAACAAGCCTGCTTCGATTCATATTCAACTAATAACCTCATGTATGACTCTGGACCGCAAAAACAGTAAATTTTACAAAATTGAGATATATACAGAGGATATATACAGATATGTAGATGCCTCCTCAGCATCTACAAATAATTCAATTTTTTGTAAGGCTAGGGCTGAGGCAGAGTGAAAATACAGGTAACCCATTAGTAATGAGTAAAGAATTATCAAATAATTCTGCAGGACCTATTTTGAACCTGACAGAGTAAGCATATTTTAATGTGAACAGTTTAAAAGGGTTCAAAGGGTTTAGACGTTAACACAACTTAAACTACCCAAAACTAAAAAACAAATATGACCCAACAGCTTCGTCCCAGTGTTTTGGTAACTAATTAATTAATTAACTAAGTAGTAAGTTGGATAGTTATGGCTAGACAGTGGAGTTGTGGTTTCTTTCCGAAGCAGATTTGCCACAGAACATGCACACAAGGCAATTATTGACCATACAGGCAAAAACATAAGAGGTGAAAATCAGAAAGGCCAAACTTTGCAGGAGGTTGATCTGACTTTGTTAATTGATTCCAATCGTTTATAATAGAAATTTGTGGTAACACTTTAGAATAGGTAACACTTGTTAACTATGAACTACGACTTTTCCCTCAATACATTTTTTATTTGCTTATTAATAGTTAGTAAGGTAGTTAAGGATGTAGGATAAGGCATGGTACACTGAAGGATTTATAGTATGTTTTGCCAGTCATCAAGAGCTTTCATTTGATATATATATATATATATATATATATATATATATATACTGTATATCTCCATTTCACCCACAATGTCACTTACGCCCTTCTGGTTATCAACCCTCATTATCTACAATTATAGCAATGAGACCTTTTGGGTGTGCAGCAAAAATGTTTTTTTAAAAAAAGCATATTTCATTTTCATTATAGGCTAATAGTATTACTGCATAAAATTGTAGTATATATTGGTTGGTTAACACAACTTCTTTAGTAGTTACTGTAGCAGTAGTGAGTTAAGTGTTAATTAATAATTACCTGCATTACTCTAATTCCTCACTAGTTTTGCAGTAAGTAAGAAACATATTAAAGTATTTCTTTTTAGAGGAGTATTTTTTTATATTATTTTTAATTAATTAATTTTAATTAAGTTCTAATATTCTCAGCCAAAGAGGATTGGGTGCTAAAGGGGTCATTAATTACTCACCCTTGTGTCGTTCCAAAACCCATAAGACCTTCGTTCATCTTCAGAATTCAAATAATAATAATATAGTCAATAATAGTTGACAATATTATGTTATTTTTGTTTTCTTTCTTGCAAAAAAAAAAAAGTTTTCTCACAGAGTTGCAAAACTGAAGTTGATCCACTGATGTCACATGGACTCTTTTACAGATGTTTTTACTATGGATCTGGGATCATTTCAGTTGTGTTGCTGTCTGTGGAGGGTCAGATGGCTCTCTGATATCATCAAAAATATCTTAATTTGTATTCTGAAGATGAATGGGTTTTGGAACGACATGAGGGTGAATTAAGCCTTTAATATTGTTTTGTTATTATTATGTCGAAAAAATAACATACTGTTTCTGGATGTCATGTTTTTGTTCACCTTCTGTTTATTTTGTCCATTCGTGCTTTCAGAAACTTTCTGTAGCCAGTAGTAACACAACACACTAAAAATGCAACCCTTCAACAACAGGTTCCTGTGAAGGAAGAAACCGAAAGTTCTTTTCTATTAATAGGAAACATTCTTGTGTTACAACAAACTTAAAAGGAAATTCACGAGTATTTCTAAAGTACGAAACTAGGAAATGCACAGATATTATTTGTTGTTAGTGATATACACTTAAATGGAAAAAAGAATGTGTAAAATGACAAAAACTGGCATTCAGTTATCAGATGCTCTACTTACTGACCTTGACACACAGTCTTTAGACTGTAACATATTTATATTCACAACATCTTACCATAAAGTTCACACCACTTTCTATATGAACTGAGTTTAACAAACATGTTATACACACATTTATTAAACCATGCATTGTATCATTTTATAAATTTATTTAAAAAAACATACAAACAATGTCTCTAAAGGTTTGGGTGGTTCTCAAGATAAGCGTAATGCTAAATTAAAATGTCGCGCTAATGAGCAGGAAATATTTAAAGCATCGATTCAAAGGCAATCAACTGAAGCATGTTCGACTTGCTTCCTGCAGCACTGAAAGGAAGCAGAACTTAAGCTCCCGGGAGAATTAGATAGGAAGTGAATAAATATGTGAACAGACGGTAAGAAAATAAAGTGATAGCTTCCCTGACCTTGCAATGGACACATAAATCTTAGTGCTCGGTGAGTTGTACGGCTCTGCCCTGGATAACATGTCGAAGAAACCAGGCAGTAGATGACTGACGCAAGACACGACAAAAGGCAGCTTCAGCAACTTAGCAGCGCTGTAAAAAGATCTCCCCTACATATGATAAAGACATAACACATAAAATATCAAATAATCTACAAACAAGAATTTACGGAAATGCACAAAGAATTCTAGAAAACACAGTTGTGTTCAAAATGATTAGAACACTAGTAGAAAAAAGGTTTAAAGTGAGTTATTTCAATCTTTTGCTGTAGTGTGTCAGTAGGAAATATCATTTTTGTGCTCCACACGGAGATCTGATCTGATCAACTGTGGAGAACAATGTCTCCAAAATGCTTCAAGAGACCTATCTGCTGTTAGGCACTTGTGTAAAAATGCTCTAAAATGAGGATGGCGTGAAAATAATGGTAAGCGTACATCTTTTAAATGTTTAAATTTTTAAATCTTTTAAAAGTTTTAAATCGTTAGGGCAACAGTCCAACAAACAGTATTTTCAAGAAGTGAAGTCTACTATGTCCTGATGAAATGGAAAGAAAACAGTCAACCGTAAAAAGCACTGAACGTTACTGTACACAAAGTTCTATGCATCGTAATGAGGCAGCAAACTTAGCTGGTGTGTGAACTGAACAGGATGTGACTAGTGTGTTCTATCATGAAGCATTAAGCATCCTGTTGCTTTCCTGTTGTCTACTCACAAGCACTATGACCTTTACCTTTAAACTGTCCAGGTCAATTAAAGGGTGTAAGAAGTAAACAGCCAGCATGCAGCCAACAATGCAGACCAGGCAAATTAACCACACAACAAAGTGTAGACTCAACCAGCCACTCAACGTTGAATACAACTTGCTCTTCTTTTTTTCGCAGTCGAGCTCAGACAGCATTTCCTAAAAATAAATAAATAAATGGAATCATTCGATTCTAAGCATCTTCGTAAACATCAACAAAATGTACATGCACTGTTAAATATAGTGTTTAATTTCTGTTCCACTAGTGCTACCAAACACAACTGTGGCTCATGCTGTGGGTTTTTAGAGGAAGTATCCTTAAATTATACTATGTCATCATTAATGACTGACACAGGAACATATAAGTAATGCAATATGAACATTCTAATGGCTATTAAAGGAACAGTCTTTTTTTTTTTTGGACATGTATTCATTCTCTAACATCCCCAGAGTTAATAAATTGAGTTTTATCGTTTTGGACTCTATTCAGCCAATCTCAAGAGTCTGGCGGTAACACTTTTAGCATAGCTTAGCATACATCATTGAAACTGATTAGACCAGTAGCATCGCGTTTAAAAAACGACCAATGAGTTTTGATATTTTTCCTATTTAAAACTTGACTCTTCTGTAGTTATATTGTGTGCTAAGGCCGGCGGAAAATTAAAAGTTGTGATTTTTTCTAGGAACTATATTCCCCTTCTGGCGGAATAATCAAGGACATTTACTGCCGTACCATGGCCCAACAGGCGTAGTGATATCACACAGCGCCTGTGGAAAATAGTCCCCAGCTTGCAAGACATGCTTAGTACACAATATAACAACAGAAGAATCAAGTTTCAAATAGGAAAAATATGGAAAAAAAAATTTTGAAAGCAATGCTACTTGTCTAAAATGATATACCCTTTTTTTTTTGCTGCCGGTTTAACTTTGTGTTAGTTTTATATGCTAAAGTCACAATTTCTTAATATATACATATATCACATGTTGGCCTTAACCAGGACATTTGATCTAACTTTACTCTACAAACATCTATTGAAATATCCCAAGACGGTTTTCCATGGCATACTTCTTTGGAGCATAAACATGAAGAGTAATATTGACACAAACCTTCAGCTGAATGCAGATGTTCACTGACTGCAGCTTAACAGTCCGTTTCTTAATTATTTTAAAATCCCAAGAGCAGAAAACCTTTAAAGCCAGGTTTCCGGTGGTCTTGAATGCAGTGAAACTCTTTCCGAATGATTTAGATATACTAAAAGGATGAACAAAATCTCTCTTAATCAAACAGAGCAAGCTAATGACGTCAAACCGAATTAATGCAATGTATAAAACAAACAAACAAACCTGTAAACAAGCATTACACATGTGATAAACATGCCTGCCCCAATAGTAAAAATATACGCTAGTGGTATGTTGTAATTTTCTTGACACGGTTCCCTTCCCACTTTATTGGCAGAGTTACATTTTCCATTGGTAGAGTTGGCATAGTGGCCATAAAACATCACAGAGTCTGTGAGAATGCCCTGTTGGGGAACAAAACCCATAGCGTTCAGAGTACCAGTAATATTATTGTGGGCTAATTAACTTTCCAGGGACTAGAATGTTTTATACATGTATGTATATTACCTCTCCAGTAAGCATCCAGAGGTCAGCTGTGTCTTTAGGTTTGCTTTTTGATGGTGGAGGATTTGAGATTTGTGGTAGGACCAGGAAGAGGCCGGTGATGAGAAAGAGGAGGATGTTGTAATATAACAGTCTTCTGAGGAAGATGAAATAGGACATAATCCCTGTGCCGAAATGTGCGCTGATGTTTTTAAGCACTCCCTGCCAAAGCTGTATAGATTTCATCTGGCAGACTCCACCGTAGCAGCCACCACACAAAACCTGTGCAGCAAAAACGAGGGTTAATGAATAAATATGGTTTATATCAGCACTAAACTCTGGAAAATCTACATTTGGAATAGTCTACAATGCAAAATGGGGTCCTACTACTTTGTTTAAGCAATGAAAAAATAATATCAGCCTTGAGAGAGAAAATATAAACGTATATGTGTGTGTGTGTGTGTGTGTGAGAGAGAGAGACAAAGTGAGATCACAGTGGAGTGAACTTTTTTTAACCGCAACTACTAAAAATTCAAATGAGGATCATCGCTGTGTCTGTCATGTGACTCTGTTCTTCTTTTGGGTTAAAACTAATATTACTATAAAACTATATTAACAATGGAAGCTCGCAATATGGTCGCAATATGTTTTTCTTTCATGGCTGGACTTGTGTATGTTTATTCCTCTCTTGTTAAATACTGTTATATCTATTAAGCAGCATGTCATAAAAGGATTTTCCTTAAATTTGAAAAGAAAAGTGCTTATTAAGTTTGAAATATGGATATTTATCATACAAAAACACATTGATTTACTACAGGAGGACTTTATTCACTTCCTGAAGCTGTGTGAGGAATGTACGGAAAGTCCTGAAACGGCCAAATGTAAATATACATATGTTAAAGTTGATCTTGATTTTACTTTCTAAGATGACATTCACCTTAAAGAGCCAAGCTTTAAACTTATGGCAGCACAGATCACTGTTAGCAGAAAGAGGCAGTCCAGAATCCCACAAGAGAAACCAAGCTCTAAGAAAACACATTTAGATAAGATATAAATGAGCAAGATATAAATAAATAAAGTGAGCATCTAAAAGTAAGCATCACACTGAATTCTACACCTGATCTTGCGCTTCTCAGAGACACCAAGGGGCATTTCACGCAACACCCGCACACATTCCCCAGCAGACAAATCTTGTAGTTTGTTTAGCAGGTCTTCATTTTGGGTCACTAGGAAGCAGGACACAGAAACAAAGTCTTAGATATCCACATTTAAACTTAATAAATATTATTTTCTCCATATCTTTCTGCAGCCTGTTTCATGTTGCCGTGCCTTTAAGACTTTTATGTAAATAAGTGTGAAATTAAATTAGAGAAGTACAGAACAAGCGGTTGCCGCAGTGTAGTTTCAGTAAACTTTCTTAGTCACCGAGGAGGAAGAAACAGCATATTCTGCAGTGCATCAAATGCTCTCATCTTTAAAGATCAAGGAAAATTTGATTCCTTGTGATATGAGCCCTGTTTGCTTTAAAGAGTTGGCATTGTGAGTTTTACTGCTGCAAATGATCATCCTCACAGTCTGGCTGCCCTCTGAAGACGTCCTGCTCTGTTGCGCAGTGATCGGCGAGCACAGTGCTAAGAGGTCGTCTTCTTCGTGTCTTGGATCGGGAGAGAGCAGTCGACTGATTAAATCCTGAGAAAGGGAAAAGCAAAAGAGGATCACAAAGTGGAGAAGACTACACTTTTCTTTACCTCAATGTACAATAGCTGTATTACCATAAAATGTAATGTGAAATAGAAATTTGCATTTGAAAAAAAATACAAATGGCATTTAGTTTTAAAGTGCCCCTATTTATGCCTTTTTAAAGGTTGCTAATATTGTTTACATGTATGCTAGGTCAAAAAACAATTTTGCCCCATTTCTAAATTATTCGTAAACAACTCATGTGAAGCAGTTCGAAGGATCAGTCTGTCTAAACCCCTCCTTTCCATGAGCCCTCACTGCTGTGATTGGTCAAATGGCGCAATCCTTTATGATTGGTCTAGCGCTACAGCATTTGTCTGAAATGGAAACGCCCATTGCCATAACTGATAGGATACAGCATCTTCTTGACATGTTGTAATCCATGTGGAAATGGTTCACACCAAAGTTTACACACCACACTCATTTTGCGTAAAAATACCTCAAGTTTTTGTTTTGGCATACTATTTATAGTAAATGATACATTTATACATACTTTCATGAGATCAGACTTATTCTTGTGGTGCTCTTTGAACCAATCAGGCGCACACTATTTGTTACATTTAACAAATCATTTTAATACCGCTTTACCCAGCAACTTTGAGGGTCTGTGGATTCTTTCCCCAAAAAAACACCTCAGGAAGGCAAAACAGGCCTCTGATTTCATGGCAACCTACTGATAACATGGGTTTATTACTTGAAGGTTTGTGAACAAAGCAACTCAGACTAGTTCTCCCACTTGGAAAGACAATTTCTTTTTCTTTTCTTTAAATTAATTCACAGGAAAACTTTCTTTGAGTGAACACATATCCTTCAGGTCACTGTGTATATTGTTATTGTGTATGGTATGGTATATGGTTTTATGCATGTACATGATAGAGCACATTTCGTGTTTGGACTGGTTTATGATGTTATTTTATGTTGAAATCTTTGCAAATTTAGTGTTTTAAGAATATCCAATCCAGTGCATATGCAAATTACCATGCTTAGAAACAATGAGTCATAAAGGTTCCCTCCAAAGGATCTACACACTATTAACTCTTTGACCCACAAAAAGATGTGACCTCAACATGTTTCAAAAGACCCCGCGGCGGTGACCCACCTTTTGCAGATGCTGGACCCCCACCATCTCTTTCATCTCCTGGCTAAGCCCACAGGACAGATGCAACTGCATTGGGTGGGCCTAGATGCAGTGCAGTCTGCAGTCTTGTGAGACACTAAGATGAGGATTTAACTCCACAGCAACGCCTAAGTTTTATACCAGGCAGAGGCCTTGACTTTTCATGTAACTCAATATCCAACAGATCTCTCTGTCAGCTCTCCTTTTATCTACCAATCATCATCAGTCAGAACATCTTTGGAATTTATCACTCTTCAAACCAGGAAGAACATGATTGCCAATCCAAAACCTTGCAACCATCAGGACATTGAGACTGCATCGAACCCTCACTAACGAGGGAATGGTGGTATCGTACACACTGCCTCTGAGCATGTCAGAGCAAATGAGAACCATGAAGTCAAAGGAACTTTTAACAGAATTGTGGCAAGATCTGACCAAGGTTTCAAAATTTCCGCTACACTTAAATTTCCTAAGAGCACAGTGGCCTCCATAATCCTTTAAAGGCATTGCCTTCCGGCCAAACTGAGCTATCAGGGGAGAAGAGCCTTGGTGAGAAAGGTAAAGAAGAACCCAAAGATCACTGTGGCTGAGCTCCAGAGATGCAGTCGGGAGATGGGAGAATGTTGTAGAAAGTCAATCATCACTGCAGTCCTCCACCAGTTGGGCTTTATGGCAGAGTGACCTGACGGAAGCCTCTGTGGTATGTGTGGAGAAAACCAAGCACTGCTCATCTCCTTTTCAATACAGTCCCAACAGTGAAGCATGGTGCTGAGGGGGGACAGGGACTGGTTGCAAATGAGGGACAGATGAATGTGGCCAAGTACAGGGATATCCTGGATGAAAACCTTCTCCAGAGTGCTCCATGACCCTAAGCACACAGCTAAAATAACCAAGGAGTGGCCAGAGCCCTGACTTAAACCCAATTGAGCCTCTCTGGAGAGACCTAAACATGGCTGTTTTAGATCAAAGGGGTGCTTCTATTAAATACTGAGCAAAGGGTCTGAATACTTACGACCATGTGATATTTAAGTTTTTCTTATTTAATAATTCTGCAAAAATGATAACAATTCTTTTTGTCAATATGGGGTGCTGTGTGTACATTAATGAGAAAAAAAATAGCTTAAATGATTTTAGCAAATGGCTACAATATAACAAACTGAATACTTTCTGTACCCACTGTATGTTCGCTGAATGAACAGATTAGTTGATGGTAATTCTGCTACAGTTACTGCTGGCAGCTGATATAAATAAATGCAATTAATCATAATTAATAGTAATTATTTATACACATTTCCCTTAATGAGCTAACATGCTACATCTGCAAAAAAATCTGTGTGAACTTCAGGAGAACAGCCACTTAAAAATCACCAAATTATCAACGTTTTTTTTCCGCCAACTTCTTACACACATTTTCAAAACTGCCTCTTTAAAAAAAAAAAACTTTACACCAAAATCCAATAATTTCACACACACAATGCTAAATGCCACACATCTCTTACAAAATGAAACACTGCATTCACAATATCACTAACACATCTCAAAACACCTTATATAATATGAATTTGGCTTTTCACATAGAGAATTGTGTGTAGTGCTTTGCAAAAAAGTGTTTTATGAAGCTAAAAACTGTGTCAAAGCCTGAGAAATAGTGTATGGTTTTACAGACATGGTGTGCTTCTGGTGTTTGAGTGTCAGGTTTTAGAAAGTGTGTGATAAGTATAGATTTTGTGTGTAAGTTGAAAAGTTGAAAACAAACTTACAAAAAACCTTAAAAAGGAATTTTTAGAGGTTCGGAGGAACTTAAAGCTACTGTCTGAACTTTATTGCCATCTCTGTTTGAAAACCTGGAATTGCAGTTGCTTCTGGAATTATCTTCCTTGTGTGAGTGTGCTCTGGCGTGGCTCCAGCCTGGATAAATCTAAAGTTTTGAGGTGAATGTTTGGCTGTCAGTCACCACACCGGTGTGGATGTCTACTGTCCTTCACAATCACAGATTAAAGCCTTAGAGTTTAAAGTTTTAGAATATATGACCTAAATAAGAATTTGCACCATATACTGTCATATGAACAAATACGTAACAAGTCTGCCACATTTGTTCTGACCAAACAAGGGAAAAAAAGCTTTAAATAAACAATAAATTTAGCAACCAATAGTGATTAAATCTAATGATCGATTAACTTATATACAGTAACATCAAACCGTAAAAAATAGTATTTTTGTTATACTTAATTCTTAAACTAATGTTAGCAATATCAGCATTTCTGTACATAAATATCATGCTATTTGAATTTCATGTTAAGAAATTATTTTAACCCGAAAAGCAAATTATGCTCTATTCTGTACTCTTTAAAATACTAATATTGTGTAATCTTAGGTTATCTGTAATCAGAAGCATATTTAAAGCTTCATTAAAATATGTTAAAATCCATACCACTTAAATTAGAAAACATTGTAAGCAAACCGTTGTGAATCGCCCTAAAATAAGGTCAAATAAGGTTATGAACAAGTTACGAAAGTATTCATAATTGTATCGCGCTCTTGTGGTCTATTTCAAATCCTGAAAAAAATGCATTTATTTAATACTAAATAAATGAAATACTTGCAGATAATATAATATTGTGTAATTACAAAGTATTTAAAGTTACAAAACTAAGTAGAAATAACAATAAAAAATCTCTTAGTCGCCCATAAATGCTTATCAGTAATGTACATTTAGCAGTATACTTTATCCATATTTCATAGACAGAACTGTACAACAGAAGTCCTGCTAAATGGGTTAAAAAGTACTTTTTAGTATAAAATAATGCATTTAATATAGCTTCAAACTATTAAACATTGTCATATAATTGTAAATAATTGAGTCCAAAAACATTTCTGCTTCAGTGATAATACACCTACTGTAACGGATCACGGGAGTCTTTAGGATCCATTTGCAACAGTTTTATTAGGGAAGTCAGACAGGCGAGGGTCAAAA
>JAUYWG010000033.1:20356177-20373974 GCA_034779775.1 Enteromius afrohamiltoni
GTGGGAACGTTAGTACTCGGGCGATGGTTCCCGCTGCTGCCGGTTGGAGAGGGCCACAGAGGAGCGGTTCGTAACACCTACATTCTTTTAAAGCTTATTATTTCTGCAATCATTCATTTTAATTTTTTTTTAGTTGTTGTTTTGAGTATAAACAAAAAAATAAATTTTATAAACATATTTTAGGGAAACAGCTCTGATTTTATTATTGCAAATCTAAATGAAATACAGCATCAAAACATTTTCTTACTGATAGAGCGACTAGGCATTGAGGACAGGACCCTCTGGGTCGAAGAGGACCAGCTGTCCTTGTGCAAGGCATTCGTATGTTTGGCCTCATGATAATGCTGAGCTTCTAAGTCCTCTTGGTTTGCGTGTGTCAGATCAACTACAAATGAAAAACAAAAGTTAGAAGTTAGAGTTAAAATAAGTTATTTCTTTCCTGCGACTGTCTGATGCTGTGTAGCACTTACATTTCACTTCTCTGTATGGTCTCCTGAAAGCCTCCAGCTCGATCAGGTCTTGGTCTTCATCTTCACTGAGATTCGACTCCATGATCTGGGATACAGCCATCCAGACTCTCTTAGAGTTGTGTGTATCAAAGCCAAATGTGTGCTTTACGACAACGCCACGCTGTAATGATATCAAATAAGGTTTTACTTCAAAACACCTTTGAAATCATTGTTTTAGGAATATTTTGTCATGCTTTAAAGAAGCATGTGTTGACTAGTAACATATATGTTAATGCAACTGCAGTGTAATGATGCAGTGATGTTAAAATCTAAAGTTAAATATGCTAATCATTACAAACTGCATTAAAGAATGTTACAGCTTTAGCATAAACGCCTTTGCGTGCTCATTACCTGCTTTTAATATAAAGTTAAACAAGCTTATAACACATTTTCATTTAACTGAAGTTACGTAAAAATAAACTGTCCAAAAATATTACATTCAGTTCAAAATTAAGTATATTGTTTTGATAGTATGTACTCTTTTACAAAGCATAGAAAAAGCAGATATACTCACCACCTAAACAGCAAAGTTTCCAGCACAGTCTAACCCGAAAACACACTGTTAAAAGGTTTTATACAAGTAAAAAACGACTGGTACTTTAACAGTACCCATCCTAGGAGTAGAAACATTTTCACAGTTGGCAGACTGTATACAAAGTGACAAACCACAGGCAATGCATGCAGAGAGGAAGAAACAAGAAGGAGCTGACGTCTTACAATTTTTTTTTTTTTTTTTTTACTATTGTTTGGTTTGGTACTATTTTATAGGAACACTGTATATAGGGAGACAGATGTTTTAATTGAAAAGTGTGCTTTACGTTTTTATTTATTTTAAATAAATTGCACTTTTTTTATACAGTGTACAAAAACGATGTATACATTTCAAATTGTGGCTTATAAATTCAATAAATTACAATTTTGGGTCCACTGTATTGAAACAACTATGCATAGTTGATACAATAGTTCCCCGCGAAACATTAAAATTCATATCATTAGCTCCTTATACATCATTCCAAACCTGACTGTCTTTCTTCAATGGAAAACACACAATGCACTTATATTAAACATTTTGACAGAACATACTTCAAAATATCTATATTCTGGTGCATCTCGACGCTTTCGGACTTGGAAGACATCGTGCTATGAAGAACGTTCTTTTCCAGGTGAACTTTTGAATAAATAGCGCCACCTAGAGGACTGTATTCATCAGCGCTTACACGTTTCCAAAGTTCGGAAAGAATCATTAAAAGCACAATAAATGGAAGTATTTCAGTGTTTAAATGGTGTGTGTAAAAACTCCCTACAGCCTGAGGCCACGTGGTCCGCACTCAAACAATGGGCTACTTCTCGTAGTGAGATCACAGAGCTGTGTAAACTCAAGGGCAAACCCTTGTGTGCAAAGTGATGAAACATCAGGACTACACCCGAGCAAACACAACACTGGAAACGTCCTTACGCTCATAAATATTTAAGCATGTCCATATGTCAAATAGCTTCTGACTACTGAAGCCTACAGAACTGGCGGAGCACTGGATCAATAGAACGGCAGCCTATTAACTATTACTGAGTTAGATAGGTCGCCTCTGAAAGAGGGGCGGTTCAAATATTACAATAACTGACTGCCTGTGGGAATGCTCGATCTGACGTGACGTGTACTTCCTTGAAGGGTGGTGCGGTACTTTCAGGAAACAATTGTGAAAGTAAATAGCTTATCATCAAGCCGGACAGTTTGCAGAAGCGCTGAAAAATAAAGAGGGGCTAGAGTCTGACGAACGCGGACATGGAGACGAGTGCTTACGGTGCATCGTTGGCCGGTGGAGCCTTTGACATCTGGAGCTTCATAAAGCGACCGCAGACTATCACCAGACTGTGCAGTTGGGTGAGCGAGATCAAAGTCATCGTTAGCTAATCGAGCTAGTGCTCTTACGGCTCGAGGAAAGTTTGGGATATTCCGGTTCCCTTAAACTGCGTTAGTTAAACAGAAGCTAATGACAAAACTAGATTCTGCTGTCACAAGTTGGAAAACACAGACCATATGGCAGCAGCAGTTTGGGAGTTTGTTGTTGAGGTCTGCTGTCTGCATCATGTGACTTCAACACGGGCTAAATCAAGATGTCAACATAGCACAGCTCTTTAATACGTAGTTTGCGTTTCTTACTTTCTTTCCCAAACCATATACAACAACAGTATTCATCACCTGTTTATTCCACTCTTTTTATAATTATTTTTTATATATATTTTTTATCTACTACAAATAAATGTTTATAAGAAAGAGAAGCTAAGCACATATTTTAAGCTAAAAAATAGTACATTTTAAATTATAAATCTTTTGACATAGCATTTTTAAGCAGGTGAAGGGTCCTAATTCTTCTTTTGCTGTGTAGGTCTATAGTTTTTTTTTTTTTTTTTGGAATTACCAAAGTAGACATCTTGTGAGAGCGTCACGCCTCCCATTCAAACATGGCACTGTTCTCTGTAAACGCTTTCAATAGTATGTGTGTGTGTGTGTGTGTGTGTGTGTGTGATTACAACTGTGATGATGCATTATTAAAGAGATCCCGCTGTTTGTTGCAAATTCTGTTTCTTTCTGTCGCAGCTTTTCTCCATAGTAGTGTTTGCTACCATACTTTCTGAAGGCTACATGAATGAACATCATGAAGACGTCACTAAATGCATGTTCAATGGGAAAGACGGTGCTTGCAGCTATGGGATTGGAGTTGGGATTTTAGCTTTCCTGGCCTGTGTTGTCTTTATTGTACTGGATGCCTACTTCCCCCAGATCAGCAATGCCAATGAGAGAAAATACATAGTGTTGGGTGATCTTGCTTTTTCTGGTAAGAGTTATTGCAGATTTTTGTTTTTCTCAATCAATTGCAGATTGCATTTATTCGTAGTACAGGGTCTAAAAGCCACGTATTTGCTTGGATCTCAAACCTAGTGAGCATCGAAAGCTTAGTTCACGCTGCCGTCAAAAGCATAATCCAAATTGTGAGAAGTATCTCAAGTAAAGAGAGTAGAGCTCAAGTATTTTGAGCACAGTTGTGGCGTTTATAATTGTTATTAGGGCCACCAGATTTAAAAAGGTCTACTAGCAACCAGGCAGTTCAAAGGCAGCTCGGGTACGTTTGCAAAATGTCTGTTAAAGATCTCTTGATCTGGAAAGCATCTGCTGTATACAAACGTCTGGCAGACGTCTTTCAGATGTCAGTTTCACATACATTTAGACATCTAATAGATGTCTATTTGACATTTAAAAGGAGACGTCCAATAGAAGTGTTGCAGATGAGCAAACAACCTAAATAATACGTCTTGCAGATGTAAAAGCTGACATCAAACAGACAACTCCTAGATGTACGTGTGCTATCAGGGATTCCATGAGTTTCCATGAGGTTAGCGTGTTGCTAAGCTAACAACAGGATACTTTTGGAGTTTTCAAGGTCCCTTGTTTTCCAGATATGGCACATAATGAACATTAAAAAGGGTAATATGTTCCCAGTTCAGTGGCCTGGTTAATTAATGTATGAGTACAAATTAATAAAGGTTTAACTGAACAACACAGAGAGAGCCTTTTGTAAATATTGGCTAATTTACCCAAAACCATATGATAATTAGAACATTCTTTAAAGCCTGGTGGAGATAGTCATGTGCTCCTCATCGTCACTTCTTTTCAGTATTTAATGAAGTAGCCTATATTTATAATTATTAGTGCATTCATCCCACATTATATGGATTAGTTTGTCTCTTTGAACTTTGCAGCATCAGAGTTTTGGTTAAATATATAAATTCAGCCGAGGGATGCGAACTTCTGAAGGTTCGTTAAAAATATCATCATTCGTGTTTTTGAAGATGAGCAACAGTCGTTTTGGGTTGAGTAAGCGTTGACAGAATTTTTGGGTGAACAAGCCCTTTATGTTTCTCTCTGTTTTCTCGCCAGGAGTGTGGACGTTGCTATGGTTTGTGTGTTTCTGCTACTTAGCCCATCAGTGGTCTCTCACTACACAAACAGGAGTCATAGCCGATGCAGGACGAGCTGTGGTGGCCTTTTCCTTCTTCTCCACCTTCACCTGGGTGAGCACATCTCACTTCCTGTTTCTGCCTGACAGTTTCACTGTATATTTGGTCAACTGAAACAAGTATCATTGTTAATTTTTTTTCCCCCTCAAGGCCGTTCTAACATATTTCGCATTAGGACGGTATCGCCAAGGGGTGGATGAGATTGGCCTAGGCTACAACGATCCATCCAGTGACCACACTTCCCCGTACCCATCAGCCTACAGTGGTGCTCCAGAGGGTTACCAGCAGTCCCCATTCAACGCCAGTCCTGCAGGACAGGGAGGGTATCAGCCTCCCGCGTACTGAGGGTGAAGGAATTTTAAATGCTTTTCAGAGGCTCACCTGTGTGGAATGTTTCATACGCTCCGCTATTTGCTTTTCCATTTAAATTGTGACCTGGGATTGGTGTGCTTGGCTGGTGTGTTTTTTCAAAGTTATTTATTTTGATTTTCTTTGAATGCAAATTCTAAACTTAACCCTAAACTTAAAAGTTCCTTGCACAATTATCTCACTAATTATTCGATTCTGAAAACCAGATTCAACCCCAGCAGCAGTTTTTACATTTACGAAACGGATGGGATTTACCTTATTCCATGTCTCATATGCACAATCACATGAAAGTCGACAGAACTGACGTGCCTTAAAAGTGGAATCGAAAACAATATTCCTCATGCAGACAAGTGAAAGTGAACGGATTCTCTGTGCCAAATGCATTACCACAATTGAGTGGTGCCTTAAAAGCAATGCCATATATCACTCTTTTGGAAAAGTATGCACTAAGTCTATTGCCAAATGGCTTTATTTACTGTTAACTTCAGTCTAGTCGAGGCTTGAATAGATTACTGATGAACCGATTGATTGAGATTGTGAGGTGGACTGAGATGAACTACTGTAAACATGCTTTAATTTCATTTGTGACAGACAATAGGCTTTGTGTGGTTGATAATAAGCCTTACTTTTGTAAACTTTAAGCACCTGAGTTTTGAAGTGTTAAACAATCATATAATGTAATATTGTTGTCGACTTCTAGCGGTATACCTTTAAAATGTGTTCTTTTATGTCAGGCCAAATTCACTGCAAGATTTCTACCTCTTACTATTGAAATTGTGCCTTATTTTGAAATTAATATCTAGAAATTTGAATTGAATTTCTATTAATGCATTGACCATTTTAGACCACTTTTACTGTTTTCCTCTTTTCTCTAAAATGAGAGATTACAACCTGCTCTAAATATTCACCTACGTTGGCCACTAAATAGAAACTCAATATGTTTGTGTTTTGTTGAAGGTAGGGCAATTTCTTTTACACAGTTCTGTTATAACAGTTGCAACACATAATCTTTGTGTCTTTCTGTTCGTTTACTTTGCCATATTTTTTGTAAAAGCAGGTATTGCAACATTCTCGGTTTTGTAAGGAAATGCACAATAAACATTAGATTTTTTTCCCATGATAAATATGTCAACGACTTGTTGAATCCTGTATGAAATCAAATGTTTGGGGGGTAGTTCACATTTGCATAATTTGCTACCCTTGTGCCACTGTTTTGATGTTTTTTCTACTGCACAACACACACACAGTTAAACTGATTAAATCAGTATAATTCAAAGAAAATCAATGGAGTACAATATTCCTTTTGGCATGTTCTGCAGAAGAAAAGAAGTCATACATTCTTGGAACAACATCGGTAAATAATCAAGGATTTTTATTTTTAAATATTCCTGTCTACACTACATTTGTTAATGTTGTTACACCAACAATATCTGCTAGGCTTACAGTACTTTTTTAGTAATATTTATATTTAATCAGAGTATTTAATTTGGTCAGTTAACTTATGCACCATTGGATGCAGTAATAATAAATTCAATAGGGAAGCTGAACTTGTAAAAACTGTAATTACGTGATGTAAACATTCACTTATTCGATAATATACACAAAGATATTAAAAACGTTACATTTTACAACGTTAAATATTTGGTCCAAGGCGTTATACAGTAGACTATATTTCACAAGAGTTTATATCTTCATAATCATCAAGGATATTGCGTAAATGTTACAACGTCTGTATAATTACAAAAAACTGCATTATTTTGTGTGCTTTACATAAAATATACTATGTTCTCTATAGGTTTTGGTCTTGCTCTGAGCCAATTTTCTTTTCGTCAATTCATAATAATAAATGCGTGTAATAGTGCGTTGTATTTTGATTTAAATATTAATTATATTAGTGCATATATCCAATATGGTAATAATGTGATACTTTTTTTTTATTACACTGCCGACTAAGTTATTATTTATACATGTTTACTAAATGCTGTGAAATAAAATGTTTTTAAAACGTATAGAGGTATGCGTAAAATGTACGCAGGTGCGAACGGAAGGAACCAGTTTGTCGCGCGCTGCCTCGACCACGCCCCCTCTTGCGGAAGTGGAAGGATGTTCAGAGCTGCCCGAATGGATCCGTGAGGACTGAGAGCTCACGACCCGAGGTTTGAGCTTCAACAGCCCGGATTCATTTCGAGCCTTGTCTTCCACCCTACCGTAAGTAAAGTACGCTTTCAAAATACTTTCAGCTAGACTGGGTTCAGGCAGAACCTCATTGTCGGGCTAGCCATATTATGTGGGCCAAACAAACACGACTTTGTGAAATAAAATACTATTAATTAAAATAAAGAAATACCTTAGCTGAAAATACAGCCTTTTTGTTGGTGTGCGATCTTTTGATAACCGTATATGTGATAATGTCAGCTGAAGGCAACCTAACTAACTTACTCAACGCGTTTGGATCAAATATTTGATCAAACAGCTATAAGTATCATTGGAACAACGTTTTTTAAAACCTTTATGTAACAAATATAAGATTAAATGCTAGGTAGGAAGCTCTCTGATTGGTCCAGCAGTGAATGTTTACATCACGTGATTAAAAAAATCATTACCAAACAAGTATTGATGACATTTCTGTTATGTTGCCATGTAAATGTTGTCATTTTAGCTACAGTGTGCCACAAAGCTGCTGGGACATTTTTATATTTTTTGCGTTTTTAATACATCTCAACATCTACATTAGAATTTGGTGTTGTTTATAGAACAAAGCAAAGTTTTGTCTTTTTTTACACACAAGCAAAATTACAAAATGACAACTGATGGTTTGCCATCAAGTCTAATGTGATGAATTAAAAGGAAAAAAAATGACTGAGCATAAATACAGTTTCTACTCTTCCTGATTACACATTCACCATTAAGAGAAAATGTAGTGCACAAATTCATATCACGTCAATCAAAATGTACTTTAAAGCCATTTCCTAAGTTCCAGTGTTGTTGTAGCTGCAGTGTTTTGCCACACATGGAAAATTTTTAATGTCCGGTCATTTTTATCTGCATTTATAGGTTTTTTTTCCATTTCAGTTGCATCTAAAATATTTAGGGCTAGATCAAACTCTGTAATTCATATCAAATATCATAAATATTGAATATTGCAAAGATGCCATGCATGTCCCACCTAGGCCCTCAGTGGTGTCCTACATGAACTAATCCAACTCTTCTTAATACCATCATAATGATGCCGTGGCTATAGAAACCGTAAATATCACACAAAAAGCAGTATGACAGAGCATTGCATCACAGACAGGTATCTCATGTAACGTTAGCGAGAACGAATGTTGCCGCATGGGATTGTTTTTTTTTGCAGTCATTCAGTACTAGATTTACAAAAGGTAAATATAATTCATAATGCACTGAAAATCTACAATAACACACTGTACACGGCTTATACTGTACGAAACTCGAGAAACAAATATGATTTACAATGACGCTCTACGTTCTCCGACCATTTAATCGAAGGATGAGAAAATACTGACGTTATCGTAAGCCTGCTTGATGGCTCTGGGGCTGCTAAATCGATATCTGATTGGTTAATCCAAAGTTTCACCGCCATTGGTTTTAAGCTACAGAAGAATGTGCTGCTGATTCTGAAGACCTTAGGAAGATTTCTATGACCCTGGCAAACCAGAAAAACCATTGATAAACTTGTGTTCTTTACTAAAAACTTGTCAAACACTTTCAGAATGTAGGCCTACACCATTGACAGTGTTAATGTAGCAGGCTGTGAATTAGCCTACAGGAAGCCCAAACCTGAGGAACATCTGTTGTTTGTTTGTGAAATGAGGAGTCTGATCAGAGCAAAGGCCCTGTTTGGAGGAAAAATAACAATAAGAACCTTCTGAGCATGATGGGATTGGATAAGGAGTTGCTACTGTTCTATTCAGCACGAAGGCTGTACCGTATGTATAAATGAACAAAGGATTTGTTGTAAATGGGTGAATCCAGTATGAAGCTGTTTGATGTTATACTATTGTAAGGTCCACAAATTGGCCCAAGGAAAGCGTCCAATGGTAGCCTGGCCTCCATGACTTTAAAGGGGGGAGGTAATTTCTCAATGGTTCCCACTTTTTTGGGAACAGAAATGCTCTAAAACGGCAGCTTTGCCAGACTAACTTTGCTCGTGAAATAAAATGTAGCGTCACAGGAAGTATGGGCGAGCCCAGGCCAATCCAATGGTGGAGGAAGTTTTTCCTGCATGTTCAGTCTTTTCAGCGCGCCAAGTCATTAAATTTAGGTTAGATTCAAATCTGACTCCATTTTATTATTTAATCTGACTCCATTTCATGATGACCTTGAATTTAGGTTGAAAAGCAGATTGGTTGTTTGTCTGTTTCTAATTAGGATTCTTCTGATATTAAATTATTCTGTTAACTCTTTATTTTATTCACTCATTCATCCGGGTGCTCATGCTGCTAGCAAGGACGCAACGTAATCTACTAGAGTCAATAATTACAGGGTAAAACAGAATAAAACATCCCCCGAATGGAGGAATATTGACAGGAAATGTAATTTGCATTGGGGTGTAGTTTACACACCTTGTCTGTTTCTCAGGAAAGTTTCTCTTCCTTCCACCATATAATAATTCTCCAAATAATTTACAGCCTTTCTGTTGTCCATGTAGATTCAGAGATGGTATTGTTTTAGGCTCTGTGTTAAATATTAACATCAGATAAACAAATCATTAACAAGCTAAATGCCATAGTGGTATAGTATGTTATGGTTCAGTACAGAGTCTAATAGTTGGAGTAAAGAGTTGTATACAAGACCAGGGCTGCTGCTAAGAATTTAAACCTGGGACTTGTGCAAAACAGTTTGAACTGGTTAACTTGTGTCATACCATAGCTGCAATATCCAGCCGTACCTGTTTTAGTCCATTCACAAAACCACTCCTTACCTCCACGTCAACATTATTCAGTTCCTACACAACGTGTTGCTGTGGCATCAGTGTATCCTGTCATAGCTGGAGAAGCTGGTAAGTGTCTGGTGTCTTGGGTTTAACTAAATAGTCATGTCTTTTGTAGGACAAGAGTATTCTAACACTTGCTTGTAATTGTTGGAATCTAGTTTGAAGGGTTTCTGAAGGGAATCTATGTTGATGTATTAGTTATGTAATAATCTACTGGATTATATACAAACTTCAGCACCGCTGGAGATATGAATGTCATTGTCTGTAAATTTGCAACCTTTGCACCTATTTGTCTCATTGAACAGTTGTCTGTTAAATTTAAATGATAGAGAAATGAGGTCACTAAAAGGCTTTGACCCTTATGAGAATGGAGTTAAAAGTGGTGTGACTATATATTTATATATATGAATGAATATATAGTAGACAATGTTATATTTCTCCTAATGCATGTTAGCATGCAAAGCTAAGTAATTGGTACATTGATACCCCTGAAGAGAATCAACACTGTGGTTATCAGATCATTGTTCTTTATGTGTTTGCACATCAAAAGGAACCCAACACGTTGGCTCAGGGTGGAGCTACTGGTTTGTTTGACCAATTATATGCGACCTGTTCAAGATTTGAAGAACATTGTCGCAGATCTATTTGGTTTTTCTAATGCACAGAAATGGCAGAAAAGACAGAAAAATCTTCCAATTTAGGCACACTGAGTTGAGTATAGCCAGAATGGAAAAGACTCAGTGTCTTCAATGTTGTCAACACATGCTACAAATTTAACACTGGGGGTCGCCAACTGATTGTCTGTTATATTCACAGGGCTTAAATGGATAGTTCACCCCAATTTTTTTTTTTTAATTAAATTACTTACTCCCCCTCATGTCGTTCAAAACCCAGAACACATTTGTTTATCTTTAAAACTCAGATTAAGATATTTTTAGCTGAATGAATTGTTTAATAAAGTCGTTAGTTTTGTTTTGTCTTTGCATACAAAAAGTAGCTAATCTGGTAGCTTCGTAAAATGGACCTTGATTGTGTTAAATGCATTGCTGTCTATGGAGGGTCTGAGTTTTCTTAGAATCTGAGAAAAATATCTTAATTTGTATTCTAGGGATGCTCAATCATTGGCGAATATGTAATGTGCATTTTGTCAGTAAAGCCGGTTCTCTAATCAACGGTAAATTACATCATTCGTGATTTCACATTGAGCAGCATTTACTAGAAATGTTTCAGTTGGTCACTGAAAAGCTGCGCAAAATCCCGCTGATAATGAACGCGGATATACGAAAACGTTAAGCTATCATGTCTCAATCGCCTAACAAGTTTGCTTTAAACTAGTAATTTAAAGCTATAAAAACAGGTCATGATTGTGAGCTTGTGATTGGGTCTGTGAGTGTTTGGGCGGGACTTTGAGCGTGATTCTGCACAAGATGTCAGCAGCCATACTGAGTATGTTTTGGCTTCAATTTCTATAGCGGAAGGAAGTGGAGTCGCGTCATTCATCTTTTTTACAGTCTATGGGGAAAACCAGAATAAACAGGATAAGCAGGTTGTGATGATTAGATTAACTGACAGAGAAAGACTCGAGTTTATTTACTTACCTTCCTGCTTGCTTATAAGTGATGATCGTGCGCCACTCTCTGCACTCCAGTGAATCTTTTGCAAAGTATAATTAAAAATAAATGTCTCTATTAAAAAACTAAACACAACTCGTCGCATACAAGTTGGAAACTTCCCACTAGCTCAATTTCCAGGAAACTGCATATAATCTGATCGGTGTGCAGGAGACTCCCAAAATCTCCTGGAGAGGTGAGATGGAAACAGTGGTAAATGTGTCACATTGACCTAAATATGTTTCTGTTCCCCGTGTAGGTGTGGCTGCTGTCCCTCCCTAATGCCTGTTTCTCCAGGCTATGCACATCTTAATCAAAATGAGCCGATGAACTCTCTGCGCATCTCTGTTGGAGGGCTCCCAATGCTGGCTTCCATGACTAATACCACCGACTCTCGCTTCCGCATCAAATGGAAAGCCATCGTAGTGGTAGCGTCAGCACTAACCCTCGTCCTCCTCATCTACATGCAGCTCTTGCCCTTCCACCCCCAACCCAGAGGCAAATATGGTTTGAGGTTAAACCATCAGGAGGTGAGAACGGAGGGTCGCTACAATGACACATACCCCCTCAGTCCACCGGAGCGCACGGCACAGGGCATGCGCTACCGAATAGGGGTCATCGCAGACCTGGACACGAACTCACTCAGCGACAAGAAGCTGACCTGGTTCAGTTACATGCTGAAGGGTCACCTCCTGGTGTCGGAGAGTGGGGATACGGTGGCGGTCGAATGGGATCAGGACAGGGTGGTCCTGGAAAGCCACCTGGCAGAGAAGGGTCGGGGCATGGAGCTCTCCGAATTAGTGGTGTTTAACGGCAAACTGTACAGCGTGGATGATCGTACGGGTGTTGTGTATAATATAGATGGACTTAAAGCAGTTCCTTGGGTTATACTGCCAGATGGGGATGGCTCGGTTACAAAAGGTTAGTGTTGCTAAAGCACCCTTTTCGCACCAAAATTAAAAATGTTTTCAAAGCGATGTGAAGGCCAAGTATGGTAACTCATGACCCTGAGAATATAACCCATATAAGCAGCGAGTATTAAACAGAGAGTAATAAGATGCCTTGCTCAAGTCGCAAAAGAAAAATGATATGCCAGTAATACTAAACCAGTTACTGTATTTGGCCTATTAATAGCCTTACCAAGTTAGATTCTCCTCCATTATCTGATATGAATAGTAAACTTTATATCTAATCTCAATATTACTTTTGCAAACGAATTGATTTCACAGAGTCAAAACAACAGCAGCAAATGATCGACCTGATAATTAGACATGTTGGGAGAGTTTTGATGTTGTTAGCGACCTTCACACTGATATGGCTATCACCTATAACTGTGAGCACAGCAGTGCACCTCATACCATTAGATTAATCTTCACATAGTAATAGAGTGGAAGCACAACTGCTGTAACTAGCAAAACAATTCTCAGTGACTTGCTTCAACCACTAGAGGGCCAAAGATGTGCAAAAAATGCACACTCCGTATCTTGCACAAAAGCTTGACACTCAGTTTCCTCAGAGGAACACCTTTGTTCCTTCTTTATCCCTAAAGGGTGCATATTAGTAGGTTGGAGTAGTACCCTTAAGGTAGTATGTATTCTCACTGTAGGCCTGCTGTTATTCAGAAGGTACAAAGGTGGATACATTCAAAGCTGAACAATTTTATAGTGTATAGTGTAGCTTTAATATTCAATAACAGGCTTCCATATAACACACTGCTAATAGTAATTAAATAATTTGAATTAGCTTTTCATGACAGACTGACTACAAGGTAACAGAAACTGTTCACACAAATGTGTAATGATGAAATACAAAGCAATCCGTTCACACGTGATATCTAATTTTTTCGACGTTCTTTAGGGTTTAAGGCCGAGTGGCTTGCAGTAAAGGATGAGCATCTATATGTGGGGGGTTTGGGGAAGGAGTGGACCACCACCGAAGGAGAAGTGCTAAACGACAATCCTGAGTGGGTAAAAGTGGTGGGATTCCACGGAGATGTACAGCACCAGAACTGGGTTCCTAAGTATAATGCTCTCCGCAGCGCTGCAGGCATCAGCCCGCCCGGTGAGCAGCAACCTTTTACATGCAGCGTGCAGTTGTATTGAGTGGAGAATTTTGTGTGTTGATAGTACAAGAATTAAACTTTTGTGCCAATTCTTGAAGTCTTAAAGGAACACTCCATTATTTTCCATAGTGCCGGGGACTATTTTCAGGCATGATACGGCAGTAAAGTTCCTTGCTTATTACGCTGGAATGAGACTATACTTCCTAGCCGTATCAGATTCGAAATTCCTAACTTTTCATTTTCCGTCATTCTTAGTAGCTGTCGTAACTACAGAAGAGTTGTGTTTTCAATATTTAAAAATATTATAATTTTTATAAGCGAGATGCTAACGGTCTAATCAGACCTAATGATTTATGCTAAGCTACAGCTAAAAGTGCTACCACCCAGACCCAGAGATAGACTGAATGGATTTAAAAACTCAACTGTTTAACTCGAGGAGAGCTGGAAAATGTGCCTCTTTTGTAAAATAGTTGAGTGTTCCTTTAACGCCCAGGTCCGTCTAGTGTGCAGTTGAACACGTAATTAATTGAAACTTTGTAATTTAAATATAACTTCTATGACACGTTCTTAAAAGTCTTGTCAGATTCAGTAATAATTCACCAAGAATGAGTCTCAATTTCCATTTTCTATTGTCATCTCAGGGTACCTCATACACGAGTCTGCAGCTTGGAGCGACACATTACAACGCTGGTTCTTCTTACCACGGCGTGCCAGCAGCGAGCGATATGATGAGACAGCAGATGAGCGACGGGGCACCAATCTAATGCTCAACTGCTCGCCAGACTTCCAGGACATTAAAGTGAGAAAAGTTGGGATCCTGAACCCTACACATGGCTTTTCATCCTTCAAGTTTGTCCCCAACACTGATGATCAGATTATCGTTGCTCTAAAGTCGGAGGAGGATGCAGGGAAAATCGCCACTTACATCATGGTGTTCACCCTGGACGGCCGAATCCTGCTTCCTGAAACTAAAATCGGGGATGTGAAGTATGAGGGACTTGAGTTCATTTAGGGATTGTATGAAAGTAAATACATGCCAAGGACCGGTAAATACTTTCTTCTAGATGATGTACGTCTAGATGTGGACATTGAAGTGTCTTTACAGTATATTGAAATAATTGAATGATGCTCAAATTATGCCAACTGGCTATTGGCAGCCATTGCCTAACATGTGGTTGTGGAAACTAGTATATGTTGAACCTGTATTTTAAAAGAATTATCAGAGAAAACAATTGCCATTTTCAACAATGCCCATTCGTGGTTTCACGCCAGTACTGTACTTACCGTTTAATGAATGTAACAGAATAAATGAAGTGAAGTGATAGACTATAGTACATGCATAAAATAGTTTATTCTACACACATTATTGCAGTTGCAATTGTGGTTATGTTTACTGTTTTTTTTTTTTTACTTTCTTTACCAGTGTCTTATGCAGATCAGCTTCCTTTAAAAGGAAGTCTGAAATGTCAGAAATCAACACAAATCAATTTTACCCACTGATGCACCAGAGCTATTTATTTGTTGTTGCTGTATTTTGTTTAGTTTGTTTGTTTCTGAAAACAACAGATTGAAGGTTTTTAAGAAAGAGTTTCGTGGACCTCGTTTTATTTCGTCCAGTAGTTCGAATCGGTTTGTTTGTATGGTTTTAGGGATTTTGTTAAAAAAAATAAATAAGTAAAATAAAAACGAAATGAATCGTGTTTGATTTGAACGCACAGGATATTCCGTTGTAGTTTTGTTCGGAGACTTTTGCATTCATTTATTCATAATCAGTAAATGACGATATTTGGCTTTTCTTAGAGATTTGGAGTCTTGACATAGCAGCCAGAACGTATTTCCATAAGCATTTTGCACACCCTGAGACCCCCCAGTGGCCCACACAGATCCCTCTGCTCCAACCTTGAGGGATCCAGGAAAAAGGATCAGTTTTCCTTTCTGAGAGAGCATTGGTTTGGTTTTTCAGGAAGCAATTGTGCTGACTAAAATACTGTACAAACTAATATTAAATCATTTAGAATCACGGCAAATCCGCATCTTAAATGAACTCTCTTCTGAGCTTGAGTCCACACTCAAGAGTGTTAAAAGTAACACTCCTAGGCCCGGTTTCCTAGACAGGTCATGGCCTAAACCATAGTTTTTATATTTTCTTAAGCATGCCTTAGAAAACAACATTATTGGTATGCATCCTAAGATGAAACAAAAGCACTGACATGTTTTAAGATCAGTCAGTGTAAGTTCTTTTCAGTTGAAACAGCTCGGATTTAAATTTTAGTCTAGGACTAGGCTTTAGCATTGTCCCAGAAACCGAGGGGTTATTGAGATAATTAGGTTATAATTTGCCATTAAAGACAAGCAGATATGATATGATATTAACAAACAGAATCACAGAAGGAATTTTCATGATGTTCAGCATTACGGGGATATGCTTTTTAAAGGTGACATATCATGAAAATCTAAATTTTCCAGTTTTAAGTGCTAAAATCAGGTCCCCGGTGTATCTACCAACCAAGGAAACAAGAAAAAGATTAACCCAATAAATTTGTTTTAAGCCTTTCTCTGCGTGCGAGCACGTTTGATCTCGCTCCCCTTGTGACGCCACAAAGAGAATATTACCACCCCTTAATCTGTAAAGTTCTACCCAAGGCGTCGTCATTTTGATCTCGAAAGCGACCACGGTTTACCAAAACATGCTAAGAGAGCCTCAGAGGAAACAGGAGATCAGTCAATTTCTAGATTTAATAACTGCAACTTATATTGCTGCTGCCACACAGATCTAACATAAACGTGCAGTTTATTTCCCTGCTGTTCTCGTTTTCTTTATGTAATATGTGAATTTGGTTTGACCGATCTCACTTGCGATACAAGTGACTAAATTTATTCCAGACATGCTGATGGACACTTCTCTTTAAATGTCTATGTTGCAGTAACAAAACTTCCTAAATGTATCATTTTCATGAAATGAAACTTGGTAGCCTTTAAATGTGATTACGCAGCATTTCATCCAAGTTTCGACTTGATTTGGTCATTATTTAAAGGAGAAGCTAGATGTTTTGTAACTCAGTTGGGAATTGTGTTCCCATCGCCGCTGTTTGCAGTATTTCCAGCAAAAGAAGAATCATGTACCTTCTATGGCTTCTGCTGTTTCTTCATGTTTCAGAACAGCGTTTACTGTTTGGTTAGTAAACAAAAGCTTGCTTTTTAAATTACTTGTATTTTCGAGAATTTCACATTTTTGTATTCTTCTAAATCCTCTATCTCTGATGAAGATGACAGACTAAAGCAGCCAAAACAGGAAGGAAGAGTGCGATTGGCGGGGGGTTTGCTGTACTCTGGTCGTGTGGAGGTCTATCATGATGGTCAGTGGGGTACAGTTTGTGATGATGATTGGGATCTGGCTGAAGCACAAGTGGTGTGCCGTCAGCTGGGTTTTCCTGGAGCAATATCATTCACGCCTGGAGGACAGTATGGAGAAGGTATAAACTCCACAGTAAATGTGTGTAAAAAATAATATGCTAGAAATAATTGTCTTATATTTTTAATCCAGATTCTATTTGGGGTTTTTTGTAGGCTCTGGTCCAATCTGGCTGGATGACATGAACTGTAGAGGCTCGGAGAGCTCATTGTCTGAATGCTACTTCAAAGGTTGGGGTGTTACTGACTGCACACATAAAGAGGATGCAGGAGTGGTCTGCGAGAGTGGTAAGAAAATCTGCAAATCGTTATTTTTGCATGTGTTTTTCTGTTATTTGTATTCTTTATGTGTTTTATTACATTTTCTTTATAGGTTCAAACATAACCAGCGATCGTCAGTTCTCTGTGGATAACAGCCTGGGTTTGTCTGATGATCTTGGTCTTCTGTTTGACAGTGGAAAAGGTTGTGATTTCAGACTTAATGTACAAGACGCGAGTGAAGAGAAAGAATTGACATTCTGTGTGCACAGTATGGTCCTCATGTTTTATCCAGAACTAAACATGACAAAAGACTCCAGAAACCTCACAGTTGATGTCAGCCAGACCTGCCATCCTCATGTCTCTGCTTTTCTCAGGTAACTTTCTAAATACCACTTCATTTCATAGTTCAATGCAACTGTCTCATTCAATGCAGTTCAGAACTGATTATATTATTGGTGTTATACACTAACAGAATGTGTTTTTGCTCAGGTACTTGTACACACGTCAGATCGATGTTTCAATCACGTCGGCTCAATGTCTGCATCGGCTGGCGTTCATCTTTGGAGTGAAGAAGCTTATGGAGGATGTGGGCAGAGCCTTCACTTTA
>JAUYWG010000033.1:20392719-20420116 GCA_034779775.1 Enteromius afrohamiltoni
TACATACATATATATTTCATGCATTTATAGCCCAAACACACACACACATACATATATATATATATATATATATATACACATATATGTATATAAATATGTACGTGTGTGTGTGTGTTTGGGCTATAAATGCATGAAATATAATGTAGGATTAAAAAAAATCCTTTATATTCATTACAAGGTGGAAGGCTCCGGCTCAACTTACCTCATGACTTTTGGCTCAAATTGCCCAACTTATACCATTTTAACAAACTAGCATCTAGTAAAGGTTTAGAGCTACTGTATCATCATGCTAACAGTATTACAAAGATTTGTCTGATTGCTCAGTCATAAACGTGAAAAGAAACCTTTTTAAGTCTTCATCACAGGGTGAGGATGAGCATAGATAACCTTTCATATGTATGTAGTCACATCACTAATTTTAAGGTTGCCAAAGGGGTCAGCTTCCCTAAAGGCTCTTCTTCTTGATCAGCAATTATGCTAGACATTAGTAGCCAAACTGGGTAATAGAGGGAAGTCAGTGGTCATTGTAAGGTCAAGGGGCACCAGACGTCAGAGACTCAGCATTACCCAATTTTCCTGTCATTAATTCACAATATTACTCATATTTGTCTTTGTTAACGTAAAAACAATGGCAAAATATCAATAAATGACCCGTACAACGAGGGCATGATGACTAAGTCTGGGCAAAAAGTCATATGCAGACTACAAATGGGCGGAGCTCAGACCCGAATAAAAAGCAGGGCCGTTCAGACAGAGCGCACACTGTCCTGACACCAGAGCCTTCTCAGCAGGTTAGCACTTTCTCTCTCTTGTCAGGTTTTCGTCTCACGCTTTTGTGAAGCCCGCGTATCAAAGGCAGCCGGTCTTCGGAAGCAACTTCCTCTGTGAAATCCAGCAGTCGTATGTTTGTGTCCGCGTCCCTCGTGAAGATGAGCCGCTCGCGCTGTGTTCCTCTGCTGATGTTGGTGCTCTGCGGAGCCGCTGAGTTTGCCGAAGCCTGCAGCTGCTCTCCTGAACATCCTCAGCAGGCGTATTGCAATGCGGATGTCGGTAAGATTCCATGCTTTTAACTGTTTCATATCCATGACCTGTGTCTATATCACATCAATACAATGTCGTGTGCGTATTCCAGCACGTCTAACAGTATAAAAATATGGTCAACTTTTAAGTGAGTTTCATTTCGACTGCATTCAAGAGTATTCCGTTTCATTTTTCATCCTATTAATATAGGATTTCGTTTATAGTAGTGGACAGAACCACAGACGTAGATACCTCTGAGGTCAGAATATTACAAATGCGCTATGTAATCATTACTATAATAAAAAGAAACAACACAAACTGTTTTCCATCTTGAAAACAGTGTAGCTTTGATTTTTCCTCATTTTTTATTTTGAGTGACTCATTACATATAGTAACAGCATTATCCATAACAACCAACCTTATAATAAGTACATATTGTTAATTAATGGTATTAAAAGCGCAATATAGTTCCTTTATTTCCCTCTTCTGTTAATGTTATAGATAATCAAGTTAATTAAATATAAAAATGAAAGGTACTTTATACATCATTTAATTATTTTCTCAATTTTTAGAGCTTTATTGTTAAAAGCTATTCATAACAAATAACTGATGAGTCTTACATTATATAATAGGCGAGTTATAAGCAAAAGACATAAAACAAACTAACATTATTAAGGTGGTTCTGAAGTTAAGCACTGATGGATGAGTCACATCCATAAGTCATTATAATGTAATTTAACACACCTGTTCAGTTCTATGTATCAGTACATCAAGGTGTGACAGTACTTGGCAACAAAAAAACACATCTTGCTTTTTATATCTGTGTTATTCCCTTTATATTCGCTACTATCAAATGTAAATGACGTCTTGATAGCTGTGCAAATATGTACCGCTTTTCATACTTGTGATATAATAATGTTGAAGTGATGGGAGAGAACCGTAGGCCTAATTTTAGCTTAAATGCATCATCGTGACCTGCCTCTGATCTGGCTGTGACGCTCTGACCTTCAGTGTCACTTCATTACCCTGCCATTACATGACCTGTGCGTTTTCCATTGTTTGTAGTGGCCCTCTGATTAAAACCTCTTTCAACAGACTGATTACAGCTTCAGAAATTGAGAAAGTATTGCCACATGCTAGCAACATATTGCGGTTTGCCTTTGACGTTAGTTAGACATCATTACATGACTTGCGATGGATGGCGAGACTTGGGTTACTGGAGTCCATCGCAGTCACGGTGTACCCCTAAAACCTCACACCCACCTATGCCTTCAGTGATTTGCTGAAAACAACATCTGGTGCCCACCACAGGAATTGGCAATCTCATTCATGCATGCAGCGGCAGCATTATGCTGGCTGTTCGAGACTCCCACATGACCTGGGCTTGATGGTTTTTAAATGCGACCCACACTCTCAAAAATAAATGGGTTCTTCACAAAACCATTTTTGGTTCCACAAAGAACCATTCATTAAAGAACCATCTCTAGACAATCTGAAGAACCTTAAGGTAAAGGTTCTTTTTGGAATCATTTAAGGTAGACAAAACGGTTCCATGGATTGAATTTAGTTTCAACAGCAGTGTCAGTTTTGTAAAGCTCACGCATTATGAAACAAGTCCAGTTCTTCAAGGCAAAGGTGTCATTATTCAGCTGAGTGTGGAGTTTAATAACAGTGTCCAACATGTAATGACACCACACCTAATGACAGCAAAAAAAGTACCGTTTTAACTTTTCCTGCAATAGATGTTTAGAGCTGACCCCGTAACATGTGCACGGTATCCCGCGTGACCCTCGGAGCCCCGCAAATGAATAACGCTGAGGGCTCTGGTCTTGTTTCCCCTCACATACCTGAAGCTGAAAACAGCACCCACACTGTGTTTGTATCTTCCGCCTCGGTGTGGAATGAATGTGTGAAGGCTGTGATTAAACCAGGATAAACCCTGTATGTGTGTGTCGTTACTGATGAGAGAGCCATGCCTCACTTGAGACTGGGATCCTGTGGGTGTATTTGGCATTCTGAGTGTGTGGCCAATAGAAAAGACGCTCTGTGTTTGGGCCTAAATATTTTATGTATGGGCTCTCTGGAAACTCCAATATATAATGGGGAAGTGTTTTATAGGGATACTTTATCTTATATATCATATGCACTACCATTTAAAAGTTTGGGATCTGTGATATTTTTAAAATGCATGTTTAACAAGTTGCCATTTATTTGATTTCAAAATACTGTAAAAAAAGAAATATTGCCATTTAAAATAGCGTTTTTTTGTTTGAATATATTTGAAAACTTAACTTTTCCCTATATGATGAATTTTAAGCATCATTACTCCAGTCTTCAGTATCACATGATCCTTAAGAAGTTAATAATATGCTGATTTGCTACTCCAGAAACATTTCTTACTATAATAAATCTTAAAAGCAGTCATCCTGTTTCATATTTTTGAGGCAGCCCATCACAATTCTTTTGGTAAAACTTCATTTTAAAGGCCAATTCTCACTCTTAACTAGTTAATTATTAGCATGCATATTACTAGCGTATTGATACTTATATAGCACATGAATGAATAGATCCCTTAATCCTACCCCAAACCTATACTTACTATTACTAAGCACCAATTTAGGATTTTGTTTTAGTTAAGTTTTAGTTAATAGTAAATTTGTTTTGGCTATTATAAAGTATCAAATTCTTTAATTAATAGAAAGTATAAAAGAACAGATTTTTAAAAATGTTTTATAACATATAGAATTTACATTTAAAAAGTCTTTACTGTCATTTTTGATCAATTTAATGCATCCAGGTGAATAAAATTATTAATTTATTAAAATCATACTGATTCAGACTTTGAGGAAATATACGTTAAATGTATTGTATTACAATATTGCATTACTTCCTAAAAAAGTAACTAATTGTGTCACTTATTTTTGGTGTTACATTAGTTTTGTATAACCGTTCCTCACCTGGGTTGGCAATACAGTGCAATACAGTTTTAAATTGTTGTTGTCCCCCCCAAAAATGTTTTTTTATATGTACAAGTCAGAATAATCATGTTGTTTGAATTTTACAAATACAGAGTTACACTTAATGACTTATTTCTGTTACGAAGGGACTGAGGTTCGAGTGCGGATCCAAGTGCTAAACTTTATTCACAAGACGTGGTCAAACAAGCAGAGTCAAACACCAGCAAACTGTACAATCCAGGCAAGCTCTGGCTGGCGATTGTGACAACTTCGAACAAATTTCGACATTTTATTCTCCAAAAACTTATCTAAAACCTTAAAAGTTTATCTTACATTTAATGTGCTTTCTGTGGACATAAAATCACTTTTATAAATGTCTTTTGATGCGGACAACTTGAACCCACCACGCACACCCAAACTGACCGAATTGAGCCATCAATGGTCAGAAGTGAGATTGCAGGTTTGCATCATACATAACATATATGATGTTAAGCTAATGCACAATAACCATCGTGTTTTCACAGATTTCTCTCAACGTGGAAACAAGAGAGGTCACAGAAAACAAAGAAACTTGTGTTATTTATTTGAAAACGAATGCATTGACTAGTTACTTGAAAAAAGTAATCTGATTACATAACTCAAGTTACAAGTAATGTGTTACAATTACACTATAGAAACCACATAGCGCTGTAATAAAACCATCTGAGCAACTGCATAACAGCATGCTAACGACCTTAACTCATAGCATTGTCTTAGCCAGGCACAGAACACCACAGAAACCACCCAGCAATGAGCGGTGCACAAGGAGAAACCTATGTCTGTTTTGTTCGAAGCGTGTGATCCTGAGTTTGGTTATTAATGGAGAGATGAATTCAGACTGAGCGTTTGGTATTTGTATGTCAGCAGCTCTATAGGAAGCAGGCCGTGTGAGGGTGGAGATTAAAGCGGCAGGGCGAGCGGGGGGCGGGGGGGGGGGCGGGGGGCAAACTGCCTGCTAGAGTGAGACTGCTGACTGGCTTCCTGAATATCAGGCTGGGAGCACATTCCTTGCACTGCCCTGCGCTAATCAAATACTCATGCGTCTCACACAGCACCTGCAATACAGAGCAGAATAACAGCAGCTAGATACATCATTTTACTCTGTGATCGAAGGATAACACCCATTTAGGCCTAGAACAGGATTGTTAAACGGTTTATATTTGAATGGTTTTCTCTTTTTGCTATTCCAGTAATCAGAGCCAAAGTAGTCGGACGAAAGGAGGTGGTCACTGGCAATGACTCTTATGGATATCCAATCAGAATGATCCAATATGAAGTCAAACAGATAAAGGTTAGTGGGGTATATTTGTTTTGTTGCTATCCAGCACTTTCAATCCTACACTGATTAGATTTTTTATGAAGCTAAACACAAAACATAATGGCACTTAAAGCCTCATTGGAAAAAAAAATTCTCCAAAACTCTACATGTGTACTTCAATGCAGCTTCAAGTTCAGATGAGCTCTAGTGGCAGTAAAACTTCAACGACTTTTATTTGTTTTCAAACTAATTATGAATACAGGGGCATATTGTTGATTAATAAAGACTTAATTTTGCATAACCTTGCACTATACTATGTTATTACATCAAAGAAAAATTTACAAAGCAATACATTTTGATATTGGCCTCACCATCTCCTTATATGTGGCTTTCTGGCAATGTAAACTTGCTTGAAAGCACACCCGGTACAGCACTGCACAAAGCTCTTAGAATTGGAACTGATTTACAATGATATACCTCAAAGATCTGTAGGAGGAAGCTAAAATAGCATGGTTGCTTCACCAAATGTGTTTACTTTTGTTAGGTTTAGTTTGGGGTTTAAATTAGGTGGTACACTATACACAAACGCGATTAACCTTTTAGCGCCACTCACTGCCTTTATATTTCCAAACTACCATGAAACATACAGCAATCATTGTAATGAAACAGATTCAAGTTTATCTGTTTCAGATAATATTAAATATGATTTTAGCACTACTATCTAAACATTTTACTTTGAAATGTTTAGTGACGAAATATGCAATAAGCAACCTAATATCATTTTGCCACAAGCATATTTTTCGATTTTGTTGCTAATGACTTCAAAACACTCCTACATTAATCATTCACACACCCTATCTTTATATTATGAATTCACCTTATTATATTATTTGCTAAATATTGATAAACAAAGAAGGCATACTGGTTCTAAGTTTCAAACAATTACAGTAGCACCTCAAAGAAATCGTAATCCTTCAGTGACAGTAATCCCGACACATGAATGCAGCTTGTTTACACTGATAAACCAAAAAAGCAAACCAGAAAAAAAAACTTTTCTCTCTTCTTTATCTTCTTTCACTAGATGTTTAAAGGCCCTGATGTAGAGATCAACACCATCTTCACGGGCCCCTCCTCAGCTTTGTGCGGGGTCAATTTTGAGAGCAACGGCAAGAAGGAATACCTGATTACTGGTAAAAGTAAAAAAAAAAAAGTGTTTGAAACTGTGTTTGCTTCTACACAAACTTAAAAATAAAGGGTCTTCACAGCAATGCCATAGTGCAGGGTTTCTCAGAGCTTACCTTGGAGGTCCGATGCACTGCTGAGTTTAGCTCTAACCCTAATCAAACACACCTGAGCATGCTAACCAGCATCTTCAGGGTCATTATCATCAGCATCATTATCAGGGTCATCATAGGTAGATGAGTTCTATCAGGGTTGAAGCTAAACTCTACAGTACATTGGACCTCAAGGGTAAGATTTGAGAAACCCTGCCATAGAAGGACCATTTTTGGTTCCACAAAGAACCTTTCAAAGATTCTTTAAAGATCCGTCTCTTTCTTACCTTTTTATAATCTGAAGAACCTTCTTTCACCACAAAGAATCTTTTGTGAAACAGAAAGGTTCTTCTATGGCATTGTGAAGCAATGTGTGAACTGTAAAAGGCTATACCTTTATACTAACACCATCTTATTAATATGCTCAGGTAACTTGGATTCAAAAGGCACATTGCGTATAAATCTTTGCGACTACATTGAATCTTGGGAGTCTCTGAGTATGACACAGAAGAAGAGCTTGGGTCAGCGCTACCAGATGGGATGTGATTGCAAGGTATATCTATCTATCTATCTAATCTATCTTATCTATCTCATCTATGTATGTATGTATGTATCTATCTATCTATCTATCTATCAATGCCTAGACAATCTTTTATCTTCACATTCTCACAGCTCTCCTTCTTGTCTTTGTGCAGGTCATCCAGTGTTCCATGATTCCCTGCTCCATTAACGAGCCCATAGAGTGTCTTTGGACTGACTGGGTGCTGGAGGGAACGGTTCAAGGGACCCAGGCTCAGCACTACACCTGCATTAAGAGAAGTGACAGCAGCTGTGCCTGGTACCGTGGATCTGCCCCGCCTAAAAAAGAGTTTATGGACATCGAGGACCCATAAGCAAGAACTCATTCAAAAAATCCCCCACAACAAAGCTTAAACTCTCACCTTAATTCTGCAAACGCATTCTAGAGCTCACGAAACCCTGTCAAGAACATGCCTGGATCACCCCAAATTCAAAAGAAAAAGATAATATAGATGGTAATATTTTTGTACGAATGAATGAATGGATGAATAAAAAGAAATAATGAATATTTTGCATAAATAAAATAAAGTTTGAAAGAATATAAAAATGCCTGTCCTTTAGATTTTTTTTTTATTAAACTATTCTAATATTGAATTGCAGTATATATATATATATATATATATATATATATATAATAGAGAATTACAATCAAACTAATAAGAAAAACATCCCAACATTCTATGATGTGGAATGAAAACGATGCTGAAAATTTAATGTTCCAAAGGTTTCTTTTGATTTTAGGGTGAATTATGTCACCCTGTTGCATGACAGAATGCATACATTTGGTTGCATGTTAATATATCAAGTGAATCTTACCTCTAGTGTATTTTATTATGACAGGCATAAGGTTCTCTTAAGCACTTTGAGAACTTAGAGAAGTGTTTTTGTTATATTTTGGCTCTCTAATAAAGAGGAAATTGGTTACAACATGGTTTTTCACTTCCTCAAGCTCAGCTTGAGTCAAGAGTTCTTAATCTTTATGTTATCATTATTTTTCTTACAAAGCAAAGCAGAAATACTGAAGTAATTGTGTCATAAAGGATTGATGGCACATGATTTAAGATGTTTAGAAGGCTTTGCAGACAGGCTAGTATGTCAAAATTGAGTTTAATTGCATCATAAAGAAAAATATATATATCATTTGACCTGTCAAAGCTTTGGACACACTTGAATTTGTGTTTCTCTGTTTAATTTAAATTAATTATGAACACACAGTCACACACACAAGAACAGTTTTTTGTCACTACATAATTCTTTCTTTTATGTTATTTCATAATTTTGACTTAGCTATAGTGCCAAAATGGAGAAAATAGTAATACTAAAAATATAATGATAATAAAATCTAATAGAATAGGTGGGTGTGTCCAGACCTTTGCTTGATAGTGTACATCTGAAAGTGAATTGAAGTCATGGGTGTGTGAGGAATGTAAATCATAAGTAAGATGTAAATTCATATTGTACTGTGCATGTAGCAACATACGTAGATCTGACAATCATGTATGTATTTTGTAATATATACAGGATTTTCTAATTTATATCAAAATTGTCTGCTTTGAACGTGTCCAGTAAATAAATAAAAAGTTTAAGTGGATAAATCAGCTGATGCATTCTTCATAACTGCATTTGTAAAGAGTTATCTCATGTAAGGCTTAGAAATGTTGTAGAAATTGTTTTTTTTTTTTTTTTTTACCCATGATACCTTTTGTACATTTGTGTTATTTCCCTTATTTTGAAGTAGTGAGAGATTTCCAGTGCTGGGACCATTGGGAAGACTTGTTCAGAGCTAGCTTTTGCATGCCTTTTAAAGTTCATTGATAGCCATTGTTATAACTGTTATAGTACTCATGAATAAAAGAGAAGAAATGTCCAATGAAAAATTATTATTTTTGTTATATAGTCCACCTATTTATTGATTGATTTATTATTACAAAGTCCCTCTCATATAATGATCCCCTTATGAATGACCCTCTTACAAATATGCATACAAATACAGCACTTGTATGTTTCGTGTCTTAACTGTACATTTTATAGTTTTTGATTCGTTTTTGATTCAAATGTGCGTTGCGTTTTTCATCATAACCGCCTTGTCAATGTTCTACCTTCCTGCGCCCTCTAGGGGACCCCCTCGGTGTTCACACGGGCCCCGGTTTATAAATCTTTACGAGCAGCACATAAGGCAGCCTTCAGCCCGCATACTCCGCGAGTAAACAACGCATGAATCGAGAAGGGCCCATGTTAAAAGTTAGATATGCCTCCCCTGATTGGACACTGCAGCTATGAATGAAGCGTGTCGTCAAAGCGACGCTCAAATCTGATTGGCCGCTCCGTCACGTCAATCACGCGTGCACACACCCTTTTATAATGCAGCATGGGTCAGAGAACGTAACAAAATGAAGGCTTCGTAGCGGAATATAGTCTTAACATCGGAACAGATCAAAAGATTCGCGGTCATTTACGGATGGGTACGTATACGATGTTATTTTCAGGCGTTTGGAGGCGAGTGACGGGGCGGGTTTGTGTTGTTTCTTCAGAAAACGGCTGTTGGAGGGTTAGCAGCACATTGCAGCAGTGTATGAGCGCCACGTTCGCTTTGTGAGGCTCGGCTCAAGAAGTCAGCCCTCTTATATCTGCCTTAAACACCCAGCCGACCGCGATAAGTGTCGTAATATTGTGCGTTGAAGGCTCCAGTGTGTAGAAACCGCGAACGCTGTCGATGAAAGCAGTGTTTACGCTAAAGCGGATGCTAAAGTAGCGTGTTAGCTTGTACCTAATGTGACTAGCAGCAGCTCATATGGGATCTAACTTAACTCGCGTAATAGCGCGAAACGCCGTCTCTACATCGACCGTAACAGTGCAGCAAGCAATCCGAGCTGTTAACCGAAAGATTGCAGGTTGAACCCAAACGTTAAGGCTTCTCATAAGCTGTCATCGTGATGTCCTTGATCATCACACGTTTCTAATAGCTGCACCGCAGCAGTCTCTAATAAATGCACTGTAACTACAGCACGGACTGTATATGACGTGATTTGCTGACGGCATCCACTGCGAGCTATAGTTTACACAAAGGTTGAAGAAGTTTCTTGCTGTGTGTTGTTTGCTTTTATGATTAAACTTATACAAACGCGTTTATAAACGTACGGATGTTGTGCGGCGTAATGGTAGGTGATACATTATCAGGCCGTGTCTCAAAATCTAGCTGCCCTCCCAGAGCACCTCGTTTGGCGCGTGCTGCACGTGCGTGCAATGGCCATCCCGCTGAGGAAGTCACCGAAACACGATTGGAGAGAAATATAAACGAAATAAAACGCGTAAAGAAACCGCAAGCACATTTTACTAAACCAGAAGCTTGACACCCGATAATTAAAGAGCAATATTGGTTGGTGTGTACTAGTTAAAAGGCACATGACACGAGTCCTCACCGGACACGTGTTTTCAGCCGGAAATACACTTTAGACATTACCTCAGCGAAATACTGGACCGTTGATGTATGGATATAATGAAACATTTAGGCCAAGTTTTACAAAACAAGTTGATACTACACGTATTATCAAGAATTATCCTACCTTTTCATGTAGTCTTAATTATTGGCATACATGTTTTCTGGTGTTTTAAACGTCAGCCTTTATTTTAAAAACCCTTATCATCTAGTTGGAGTTGTATAAATAAATTCAAATGAGCTTTCTATAGATCTGTAAACTTATAATATTGTGTTTGTGACAACAACAACCCAGCTATACGTCACATGAATTATACAAACTGTGGTAGTACTCAGTAAATGTGACGTATAGTCGTTTTAATTTAGATTTCATGTCCAATAGAAAACAAATTAACAGAGTTTGGTGCAAAGGCATCACTAGACCCATTTACCAGGGAATAACCCCAGTGAAATATTACTGATAAATATGTGTCTAGTAATTGAGATTTCTGTATACTGGATCGTAAAAAGGTTCTAATTTGTACTTGATCTCGGTCTGAGGAATTCATTCGTTGTTTGCAGTGGTTTCTCGCACCAAAATAGTAACGTGATATTTAATAAATCAGAAAATGAGCCCTTTTTTAGCAAACCTTACTTTCTAATTTAATTTCTAATATAATTTGTCTGCAGCTGTAATGCTTTTTTGTTGCGCGTGCAGATTGTTTACTTCAGAGAAGGGTATTTTATTATTGTTTGTATGTTAATAACGGTAGCAAAATATAGGAACCCTTTTTGAAAGGAAAGGCTAGAAACATTCCTGGTTTGGAGTGTATTTTGTTTTTGTGTGAATTATTTATAAACTACATTAATATTAATTGCATCAATTCTCTTCAATCTTTTGATGTCCTTGACATATATACGTATTAATTTTAAGTATGCTGTTGATAACATGTTGATTTAAAAAAACAAACATTGCATTATGCTCATGTAAATGATCAATCATTGAATCCTGAGCTTTCTCATTTCTCTCTGGATTTGAGGTTTCTCTATAGTTTCATTGAGCACAATTGATTAAATGTTTTGGATGGTATTAATAGAATCTGCGGTAATTAATCTGCTGTTGGATATATTGGCGGTAGAGTGAGGAGATGCTCATGAGAATGAATGTCTTGGTGCACACACGAGCTGCACACAGGCACAGGTTGTTACATCACTGCTTTTGGCTGACCGCAGCTCGTGCACGGCTGTGTCACTGTTAATCGCAAGCGCACATGAAGGTTAGTCTGCCCTTGTGTGCAGGCTGCTTGCTGCTCCTCGGCTCTGTACGTCAGCAGCACTAGACCTGATGAGTAAGCCCATGCAGGACCCAACTCAGCCTTGAATGCACCAAAGTGTGTATTTTAACATATATTGTTTTCTGAAGATCTATTCAGACTCTTCTATTGTCTCTATGACAAATTAAAACCACCTAAGAGATGCTTTTGTGATTTATTTCTAAAGAACCTGGTTATGATTAATGTTTTGAGGCACAGAGCTTTTGTTTTGTTCTCTTTTAACGTCTTTGTGTAATCCAAATGTTCTTTAAAAAAAAAGGATAATTAAAAATCATAGTGTATACAACAATAAGGTGTTAGTTAAAGGGATATTTCATCGTAAAATGAAAATGTCACCCTCAGGTCAACCAAGAGTTTTTCTTCATCAGAACAGATTTGGAGAAGCATTACATTTACTCACCAGTGGATTCTCTGTGGTGAATGGGTGCCGTCATAATGAGACTCCAAACAGTTGATAAAAACATCACAACAATCCAGTCCGTCGATTAGCTTAAAATCTTGTGAAATGATAAAGAGAGCCTACACGTTAGTAAAAAAAAAAAAAGTGTATCAAGTCATTTGAATTTAAAAAGTTCTGATTCTGGCTAAACTTTAAGCCCTCCATCCATAAATTTGTGATGAAACTTTAGTGATGAATTTGTATATTGCAAAATCAAAGCTTTCTCTTCACTAGATGTTCATTCATGGAGTTGTGTGGGTTGCTCATAGAATATTGAGATGTTTTTATCAGCTCATTTTGACGGCACCCATTCACTGCCTTTGGGGAAAAAAAATCTCGAAATCGGATCTAATGAAGAAAACCAAAACCTCATCTTGCATGGCATGAAGTTGAATAATAAATAAATCTTTTACAATATATATACAAGTCTTTAAGGCAAATTTTGTTTTATAAATATAGCTGTTCATTGTTCCATATCATCATCTGATTTTAATACTTTGAACACTGAAATACACTAAAAATGAGTAAATGCTTTATAAATAACGTTCGTTCCTTGTTCATGTTAACTATTGTAGTTAACTAATATTAACAATTGAATAATTTTTGTAAAAGGATGCTGGTAGACCAGATATGCCGGTAGACTAGCTTCTCATAAGCTGGGAGTGATCTTACAGACGGTCTCTTTGTCATCAGCAGCTGGATTACACTGGAGTACAGCTGTAATGAGCCATCTGCCCTGCAGTAAATCTGATGTGAAGTGACAGGTTAATATATGCGTGTCATTTATCTGCCTTTGAAGGATAATGAGGTGATCTTTCATAGTTTAGTTCATGTAGTGATTTCTAGAATTACTTGATCCTGGATAAATATTATTTTTTGTTTAAAAAATGTGTGCGTATGTAGTTGTATGTGTCGCTGTGGTATTAAGTAACATTCAGAACCATTCGGCTGGCCTGTTTGTTTCTGTTATATCAAATTCTGTTGATCCTCCGAAGCAATCGCAGCAATATCTGATAGGTGTGCACTTTTCCCTAGTAGCAGCGCTGTAGCTGTTATGTAACAACACGACATCCAGGCCTAACTGTTTACTGTTTTTCGGCTCAGACGCAGTGCTTGGATGTGCTTTGTGCAAGTTATTATCTGTCAAGACATGCCAAAGCTCTGTGGTTTGTGGCTGACTGACACTTTCTGGTGTCTTGATTTGTTTGAGCAGATGTTTCAGGATATATTTGCATAAACTTGTATATAAAAGCGAGTCGAATACGTCAGATTTGTTGTTCTCCACTGTAAAAGAAAAATCCGTAAAATCGAAGGTAAAAAATGGCAGCAGCGATTGCCGGAATTTGACCGTAACGCATACTGTAACAACATTTTAGGTTTAACGGTTTTAAGTTTAAATTTAGTTTACAGTAATTTCATTAACTGGTATAATGTTAATATCCCAACCTATTAAAGTACTGAAATTTGTTTTGAACCTTTAAAATACACAAATATACAATAAACTTTCATTTAAAACATTACATGTTAATAAACATTTATAACTTTTAAATAAAAAATCATCTAATTCAAACAAAATTTGAAATGCAATGGAGGGATTTCTGGGAATGTCAGTTTACATTTTCCCCCCTGTAAAATGTACAGGAATGAATCATTTAACAAGTTTTTACCATAGCATTTTCAGGTTTTTTTACTGTTAAAATCAGTCATTTTTACAGTCAGTAACTGTATGTTTATTTAGAAGAACTGAAAAACCACACTAAACGTCTTGCTAGTCAAGTACATGTTTAAAAGCCAGAGCAGCTTTATACATTTTTATTCTTGAATCTGTTTTTATTCAGTGACGCACAATGCCGATAGTGGACAAGCTCAAAGAGGCCCTGAAGCCGGGCCGCAAGGACTCCAGCGATGAGGGCGACCTGAACAAGCTGCTGGCTTCGTCAGCGAAAAAAGTGCTTCTTCAGAAGATCGAGTTTGAACCTGCAAGCAAAGGCTTCAGCTACCAGCTGGAGACCCTCAAGACCAAATATGTGATCCTGAATCCCAAGAACGACGGGGCTGCGGCGCAGAGACCCACTGAACCTGCTCAGATTAAGAGACAAAGTAAGATCACCAGCTCAGACCTCAGGCCCACTGTTTCAGTTTGGGTTTATAGTTGTTAATACGGATTTGTATTTTCATAAACATCAATAAACAGAGAGGTTTTAGCAATCATTTGAAAGCTGAAAACATGATATTAGGTTATAGTAGTCCTGCTCCTTTGGAATAATATAAAAAAAAAAAAAAGTTTTTAATCTTTTATATGTTGTTTCTTTTTCAAATAATGCAGATATGGGTATTTCTCTCTTAATAAACTGGTCTCATCTTTTCCGTCAGTCTCAGAAAGCCTGAGTGTCGGGCAAAGTGATGGGATCCCTGCTCCGCAGAAGATGCTCTTCCCCGGGAACAAGCTGTCCATGAAGTGGGAACGGGTGTATCGGGTCGGAGCCGGCCTCCACAACCTGGGCAACACCTGCTTCCTCAACTCCACTGTGCAGTGTCTCACCTACACCCCTCCGCTGGCCAACTACCTGCTCTCAAAGGAGCACAGCCGATCCTGTGAGCAATGAGGATGCTTTAGTATACTTAAAACATTTGCATTTTTTCTAGAACTTTCTTTGGGTGTCCTCGACTATTAGATTTGTGGAGCCTGATTCGACTCCCAATGTCACAGTCGAACATTCGTGGGTTGTTATGATCAGTCCATGTGACTATATAAAACATTTGATATTTATATAATATATTTCACTAATCTTACCTGTGTGTTAACAACAGTAATTATGATTGGCGCATGACTAACCTGACTCTTATTTTGCCCCGCCCCCAAACATATGATTCGACTATTGGCAAGATTTGAAAATTCCGTTTCGTCTGAAAAATCCATATTCGGGCACAACCCTAGAATTTTCTGAAATCACATTTTTAGTTTTATACAAGAACCTGGTTTCAAAAGATTTGTGGGAAGGCCTAGTTCTTAAATAAGCTATTGAAATAACTGCTTATTAAGTTAAGACACATTTTGTGATTTTTGTAGATATTTTTAAAGCTGATTTGGTATCATATGGAGCCATTTTTCTTTAAAGAAGCCCTAGTGTCTCAGTCTGAATGAGAACCACTGGTTTAGAGTATATATGATTTAAAAAATCCTGACTTTGGTAAAGGTAGCTGATTTGTGCCAGTTCATGCCTTATGATCTCCCTTTTGTCTCCTTCAGGTCACCAGTCGGGATTCTGCATGATTTGTGTGATGCAGAACCATATCATCCAAGCCTTTGCCAACACAGGCAATGCCATCAAACCTGTATCGTTCATCCGAGATCTGAAAAGTAAGAGCTTCCTCTAAAAACTGAACCAAGCTTCTTCAAGCAAACTTGCAGCACTTCCAAACAGCTTTAGAAGCTGAAAGAGATGACGTACTGCTTACAGGAAGTGCTGCAGATGACTGCTGTGGTAGCCTGTGACTAAGTGTTGAGTCATGAGATTGTGTTCCCGATACTCTCCGGAGTGTGGTTTCTGTTCAATAGCACATCACTTTTCTTTTTTTTTCTTTTTTTCTATGCCTATCCTTGGTTTTCCTCTGACACAGCCTAATTTGTTTTCAAATCCTTTAGAAATTGCTCGCCACTTTCGGTTTGGGAGTCAAGAGGATGCCCACGAGTTTCTGCGTTACACCATTGACGCCATGCAGAAAGCTTGTCTGAATGGATATCCCAAGTAAGACTGCTGACGTAATTAAAGTCACTACAGAATCCAAATGAGTTTGTTTTATTGGATCAGAAAGTAACAAGCCCTTCTCTTTCCAGACTGGACAGACAAACACAGGCCACCACCCTGGTGCACCAGATTTTTGGGGGTTATTTGAGGTCTAGAGGTAAGCACAGACATCACGTCAATTTCTAAGGTAAACATGACTCATTGAGATCCAAGTGTGTAATCTAATAAAAGTAATTATTTTGCTGTCTGTGGAAAATGACGTATTAAACCGTGTGACCATCATATGTTTTTACAATTCTTATATTGTTACTTTTGTTAGGATAGCGAGATGTTAGGTATATTGTACAGCTTTATATGTTTAGATAAATCATAGGAAATTCAGTAATAGATACACTGCTGTTCAAAACAATGCTAATATGCTTCAAGAAACATTTCTATGGAAGACCTTTTCTGCCACTGAATAAAAAATTAAATAAAGGTTATTGACTTCACAATTATGTGAAAAACAATAAAAGAATTGAATCAGAATTGCACGATAGAAACTTACAATTACGAATCTTGGCTTTTACTTTTACTATTTCTCGCAATTCTCACTTTATTTCTATATCTCACATTTCTGACTTGATTTCTCGCAATTCTCACTTTATTTCTATATCTCACATTTCTGACTTGATTTCTATTTCTCGCAATTCCGACTATTTTTATTACTGAATATTACTATTTATCTTTATTACATTATTACTGTCTGTTCATTATAAATGTATTACATTCTTGGAGAATAAAATATTGCAGTTTTACAAAAACAAATCTTACTGTCCCAAACTTTTGAACTGTAGCATATATAGGAATCTGAATGTTGATGTGGTTTTCTTTGTTGTTGCAGTGAAGTGCTCTGTTTGTAAAAGCGTGTCAGATACGTATGACCCATACCTGGACATCGCTCTGGAGATTCGGGTGAGATTGTAAAAGCCACGTTGGTTCAGTCACGTCAGAATGATGAATGAGTAAAATCTCCAGACTAAAATCTCCTCTCCTTTTTTCTTCTTCAGCAAGCGGTCAACATTGTTCGTGCTCTGGAGCTGTTTGTCAAGCCTGATGTTTTGAGTGGAGAGAATGCCTACATGTGTGCCAAGTGAGTTGTACAGTCATAAGCATGAATGTTTCTTAAAGGTTTATTCAAAACACATTTATGCAGGCCACTCGAGTTCTTGATCCAGTAAGCAACCACCTAGACCGTGTTAGCATCTAAATAGCTCTTCGTCATAATCTTTTGTCGCTTTAGATGTAAGAAGAAGGTTCCAGCTACTAAGAGGTTCACAGTTCACAGAGCGTCAAATGTGCTGACGCTGTCGCTTAAACGCTTCGCCAACTTCAGTGGAGGAAAAATTACCAAGGTATCATCCTATACATGCCAGAGATATAGAAACAGGAATTTATTCTGTGACCAGCCAGCTGACTGATGGTTTTCTGTTAGGACGTTGGCTACCCAGAGTTCCTAAACATTCGGCCGTACATGTCCCAGAGCATGGGCGATCCAGTGATGTATGGCCTCTACGCTGTCCTCGTGCACTCAGGATACAGCTGCCATGCTGGACACTACTACTGCTACGTCAAGGTGAGCGCCATGTGACAGCTTTTAAATAAAACCCAAGGAAAGATTGTAAGATGATACTTATTCTTTGGGATTTTCTGCAAGTACTGTGGCAGTACCATGGTTTAGTGAGGCGGTGTATTACATTGGTGTTTTGTGTCTCAAAAGCCATGAAAACCAAGAAAAAACAGAAAAAGTAACCGGATAAGTAATTACTTTTGAAAGAAGTAACTAGTGTGTAATACATTGCATTAGCTTATGTTGGTATTTTAATATGGTGAGCATAAAAACCTTTGATCGGGGGCTGAAATGTCAGAAGTCCAGTTAATGCAAAAAACCTCGGTTGGAAGATCAAGTAATCAGTAAGAGATACAATAAGCTGAATGAGAGAACTTTACAGGAGCATCGTAAGGGAAAAAATGGCACTTGATTTTGTCTCTTTCATGCTTAGTTACTATGGTTATAATATTCTGATGCAAATGTCCTTTTACAGGCCAGTAATGGACAGTGGTACCAGATGAATGACTCAATGGTGCATTCCAGTAACATCAAGGTTGTCCTCAATCAGCAGGCCTATGTCCTCTTTTACCTGAGGTAATGTACATGCTCTTTCATCTACTCTTCATATCTCAGTAGCCAGTAGAGGTGCCTCATTTTTCCAATCACATCTTTTCTTTGACAGGATCCCTGAAAAGAAAAATACAGATGCTTTAAATACAAAGCAGAACATAGTGCACTCTGGGAGAACTAATATGACGCCAGAGCAGCTGAAGAAGAGCACACTCAATGGACCTCTGTCTTCACCACAGGTTACGAAGGTAGGAATGTCTGATCAGGAGATATGATGCCAATGAAAACAAAGGAATTGCTGTTATTTTGACTGAACACCGAAATATATGTTTAAGGATGGAAAATGTTGCTCCTGAATATCAGTCAAAGTTACATATGGCTTAATCCAATTTAATCTCTCATGTAAATCAAAGTCACTTTGGAAAAGATTTTACTTTTATTCTTAAACTCGCAGAGTCTACCCCTGCTTAACATCACATAACTTCTTATTTGTCCTCCTCCTTCAGAAGCTTGATCCCGCTCAGCTGAGAAAAATCCAGTCTGTGGATGGGGGTCTTGGTATTCCAGTAGCCAGGAACTGTTCAGGGGTCCAATCGCCGAAGATGTCTAATGGTACGGGGAACTCCCATACCCCGCCCAAGCCGCCCAGTGGACCCACACTGATCGAAGAGCCCTTTAAGAAAGTAAAGAAGCCCATACCTCATTCCCGCAGCAGCACTCCTGCTCCATCCAACGGCCTCTCCAAACCCGACACCGACAAGAGGAGCAACAGCGAGGGCCGCGGCCTGCCATCATCTACCTCACTCAAATCCCTGTCCGACAGCTCCTCAGCAGACACCTCCTCTGAGTCTAAAGTAAGTCTCTGTAGACTTGTGTGTGCTGTTTAAGGGAGGATTTTTATCAAGAACAGTAACAGTCAAGTTTTGGTTAGTGGTGACATGATGTATTTGTTTAAATGGAAACAGTTAATCTCTGAACACCATATTCAAGTCTGAAGATGTTTTCCTTTTAGTTAACACAAAATATTTATTGAATATTCACATTATGAAAGTACAATGAGTTATAAGTTAGGGCCCCATAAATCGGTTTGATTTAAATATCAATACAATATTACGTGATAAACATATGTTTGCTCTAATTGTTGACCCTTTAGTTTGATGTTGATCTCGGAGGTCTCTTGTGTGTTCTCTCAGGAGTCTATTGGCACGAGGAGTGCACCGGTTGGTGACGTATCTAGTGTGAACAGTCCAGCGTCTCCAGCTAAGAGCACAGAGCGTGTGACCTCAGAGGAGCAGAAGGTGGTCAAACTCAAACCCCAGGCCCTCACCAACATCTCCTCAGAGTCCGTCAGCACCATGTCCCCACCACCCGCCAAACGACTCGCCCTGTCCGCCAAGAAGGTCAGTCTACCAACTCCATCCATCTGCTGGTGGTCTTCAAGACTGTTTGTGTGTTTGCCTTCCCATGTTTGTCCACTTCATTCCTCGTCGATGTTGAAAAAGACTTTCCTGAAAATCTGGAGCCTTGACTTGTTGCTCACATTGGCCAGTAATTGTACAATAATAATAATGCGTTTAATTCTTTCAGCTCATGTCTGTTTTGTCGGTTTGCAGTCTGCACTGCTGTCCTTTTTAAAAATTTCTTTTATTTTATTATTTTTTTATTTCTAACAACTTCTAATTCTTCTCTGCTACACTTTCTTTTTTTCCTTCCCCCTTCCTACTTGTTTTTTTCTTTGTTTTTGTTTGGTCTTGATGATTTCTTCCCCGTATGGGCCCCTTTGTCATTGTCACGTTTCATGGCTATGTTTTATTTTTTCTTTATTTATTTTTATATTTTTTTTAGACCACAAAGTTTTTATTTATGTCAATAACTGCAGGCCAGTCGACGGCAGAGCCCGAGCAGCAGCACTGAGGCTCCGCCCCATTCATCGCATCATCTGTCCAGTGACCCCACACACCTTCTCAGCCGGGCCTCAACCCACCCGCACCACAGGTACAACTTTCCTTTTCACCTAACATTCTACCGTTTGTAAAATAGATGAGCTTTTCACAATTCAACTGATTTCAGTGGAACATGTTTGATATTTATATTTGAGTTGATGTGACTGAAGGCTGAACCCTTACGGTTGAATGTAACATGGACTGTTTTAACAATCTCCTTGTTACAATACCTTGATCATGTTCGTTGCCGTCTATGGAGGGTCAAAGAGCTCTTAGAGTTCAAGAGAAATATCTTAATTTGTGTTCCGAAGATGAACGAAGGTCTTATGGGTTTGGAACGATACGAGGGTGTCATGACAGTTTTCATTTTTGGATGAACTATCCCTTTAAGTTGCACACACAACGTCATTTTTAATGACAAAAGTCAAGAGTTATTTGTTCGGTGTGCTGCATCAGAGCTGCTTTTCTGGTGTCATGATGCTCAAAACACATCTTACTTGCTTTCAGCTGTGCACATCCCACGTTTCCCCACTAAGATGCAGAAGGTGGGCAGCTCTTAAAATGTTTTGGCAAATTCTAAGGCAGCTATCGTTCACTCAAAAGAAAACCCCAGAAATGACAGTGGAACACTGTAAAAGAAATGCTTCTCATAAATGAAGACGATCCAGAACTGAAAGCATTGATGATTGTTTTATGAGATGTATATTAGTTCATTAGTCATTTCTATGCATGTTGAAATTGAGTCTTCTGAATGCTTTATATTAGGAAATTTCAGTACAGATTTGGTGTAATCATGCGCATCACTATATTCTTTAATTGTTTTATACATTCCCCAAATTGGTTGGGAATATTGGGACAAGAGAGATTTGTATATCTATTCTCATTTCGCTAGCAACATGGTATCAAAGTACATCTGAATAATTGAAATCGTTCTGGTTTTTGTGCAGATTTTCAACTCATTCGCTCAAACTGCAATCTCCACCTTCAACTTACCATCCTAAAGAATCAAGCCCCCTTAAACGGCCCTCCTCCACTCTGGAGCCGCCCGCTCATGCTCTCTTTCCACAGACCAATGGCGTTAATCCCAGTGCACCCAGACCAATCCAGAGCCAGACTCACGGCAGAACTACAGGACTACCCCAGGTACTCGCCAGTCCCACTCTAAAAAAGAAGAAAAAGAAACTAAAACGACAACATTCAGAAGTGGAGCAGGACGCCCCTAAAGAATCAGCCCCAGAAGAACCAAACCCAAGTACTGAAATCAGGAAGAAGAAGAAGAAAAAGAAAAAGAGGAAAAGGGAACAAGAGGCAGATGATCAGAAGGAGTGTGTGCTGTCACATCTCGAGCCCCCTCAGGATGAGGACTGGTGTCTGGGAGCAACTTGGAGCATCGCCTCAGAAGCCAAAGAAAAGAAGTTTGCGATGTCTAAAGCAGCTGAGAACCGTGAGACCAAACCTCAGTCAGTGTCTCCGACTGACCAGCCCGAGACAGACCACGTCCCGAAGAAGAAAAAGAAGCACAAACTCAAAGAGCAACTGAAAGAGATCAGCAATGGTGACGCGGCTTCAAAGTGGTAAGTTAGGGTTGTGTACAATTTTGGACGCTTAAACTTAAATTGTACTCAAACTGTTATATTGTTGTCTTTCAGTGCTGTTGTAACAGAGGTTAGTGGTGCAAACACAGAATACCTCGGAGAGACCAAGAAGAAAAAGAAAAAGAAAAAACTAAAAGAGGAGGAGAGACCGAGAGATAAAGAAAAACGTCATGTGGAGCTTCAAGAGACCAATGGAGTCGAGTCTCCTAGTCAGATGGGCAACACAGGCAAGCAGAAACCTGGTAATCCCAGCACAGGTGCTATTATATATTCTATTGTAGACTTCATAGACAAGTTTTTCTTCTTATTTGTTTAGTACTTTAGTCCCTTATTTGTTTAGAAAGTCCCAAGCAGCTGTGGAGTTTGAGACCACTGGTTTAGTATTGTTTGCTGCTCTGCTTAAAGGACTTTATTTAGGCTGAATTGTGTTTACATCAAATGTGAACTGTACTGGACTCCAAAAAATAAACCGCAGAACAGTTTTTGAGTGGCTTTGGTGAGTACCAAAATCTGACATCATGTTTTAAAGTTAAACTTTTTCTGTTTCAGCTGCCGTGATCGTTTGGGACAGCCAGGTTCGGGACGGCTACAAGCGTGACCAGAAACATCAAGAAGCAGAGGACGAAACGATAAAAGGCCCATGCCCTGCTCCTTTGGGCTGGGATGGCAAGAAAAGCTGTGATGTAGTCGAGGAGCTCCTCAAGAACTCCTCGGATAAAGCGTATGGAACTGAGGGTGAGTTAGAAGTCAACCTTGTGCACAAAACCTTAAAATTCAGTTACAAGTCATTCTGAAACTTCTTTGTCAGGCACTTTAAATGGCCTGTTTTTGTGATCGGAACTATGCTGCGGGGGAAAAGGAATAACCAAAAACAGAAAACAATTGGAAGTTTTACATTTATTTCCTCTTTACTCTTCTATGAAGCACAGGAGAAGTGAATTAGGATTAACCGTATGACTTCAAAAGCTCTTCAGGTTCTTAGCTGTACGTGTGCTTGAATTCTTACTTTGACTTGAAATATTAACAGTGTCTTAAATTTCATTCAACAGTGCTGAGTTGGGAAGGAGATCTGTCTAGCGTTAGCAGAGATGCTGCAGAGGACGCACGCTATGCCAAAAACCAGACTGTCATTGACGAGTGGGACAGGGACTTTGACAGTGGAAAAGTGAGGACTAGAACTTATTTTTGAGCATTTCCTACTCTAGGTAGTTCGTGTTGACTAGTAGTGACTGTGGTTGCAGTATAGTCTCTACTAGTCAGTCAGAATAGTGCACAGCACACTGTCTGGAATACTGTATTTGTTTCTTGACTTGGCTATATTTATACACACAGTGGCATACGAAAGTTTGTGAGCCCCTTTGCCGAATCTGAATAATTTGCTATCAATGCATCAGTGAATGTTTAAACCTTTTTTAATAGTTGTGTTTGAGTCCCTCCATTGCCCTCAGTGTGAAAAGATGAAAATCACACGGTCACTGCTGGAAAGAGTTCAAATATGCAAAAGATGCTGGAAAACTGAAGAATCTGGAGGCTTTTTTCTGTGCTCAGTTGAACTGTTCAGAACAAGCAAGTGGCGTAGATTATCCATGTCACCACACAACCGTATTAAGAACCAAGGGTTTCCAACCTTGTGAATTATTTTTAACTTCAGTTATTCTTTGACTTGCAGATTATATGTTAACATATTTGATGTAAAGTGTTTTACTCAGGACAGTGTTAAAAAAAAAAACAAAAAAAAAAAAACATGCATTTTGTATTATCTCTCTTTTGTCAAAATTATTCACATTTCAACAGATTCTGCAAGGGGTTCACAAACTTTTGCATTTCACTTCTTATAGTGTATATTTTAGTGTAAGGCCTATCTATTAAGTCATTTAATCTCTCTCCCCTCTTGAATAGGTGAAGAAAATAAAAAAATACAAAAAGGAGAAGAAGAAAAATGGAAATGTCTTCCAGAGGATCCAACAGCATCGTGAATTCTGGTCAGTCACAGGCAGACGGAACAGTCTGGGGTTTCGTCATTGAAAGGTACACTTTTTTTTTTCTTCTTCCCTACCTATTTCAAGTAACAAATACATTTCTGCCAACTACAAAAATACTGAACAAGTACCCATACGTTCTCTTATACATTGAACATTTTGTCCTTTCAGTGACACTAAAAACTTCTGCATCCATTAATATCATCAAACTAGTTTTTTCAGGAAAGGATTTGTGCTCCAAAATAAATCTTCCATCAGTAAAATGTGCAGGTTAAGGTGGTTTATAGTTGAAACATCTTTGAATCCTTAGCAAATGTAATGGCATATAGCAGTTATTAAATTGCTGTCTAAATGTGTTTGCTTTTTGTAATGATGCATATCATTACATTTTCCCTATTTAAACACTTGATTTCTTTTTTTAATTGTAATAAATATATTAAAACTTAGTGAATGTTTATAAGCAGCTGATTCACTCTTTTGCTGCAGTTGTGAAATGCTGACCCCAGTGGTGTGCCCTCACCGGACCAGTTGCCTTATTGGATCAGCAGCAGTCGGATCGGTCCGAGGTTCTTCAGAAGAACACTGTCGCAGCAGTACTGTGAAACCAAGCGATGAGGCTGAGCTCAACTCCTGAGGCTTTCGTCTAAACACACACCAATAACGGTGCCATTATGATCTCAGGATCATAGGAAATAAGACACAACCTAGAGTCTGCACCCTGTTAACCTTTAAAGATCAGAGTTATTCTTATTGTAATAAGACCAAATGTTTACCAGGAAAGACAAAACACGTTCTGTGATGAAAACCATCTGAACTCTTGAGAAAATCCTCACACTTTCAAAAAACGGGAAAATGTAGCCCCTCCCTAGCTCCAGTGACTCAAAGGATATCATTATTTCCTTCATACAACTTTTATTTGCTAATTTATTTTGCTTTTTCATATCTGGGCCAGATATTATTTGCGTGAATGGATCATCCGTTGGAGGACACAAACACACACAGCCCTGCTATCTTACTTTCATGTCTTGCCTGCTTAAATACAATCCCATCATCCTCCTCCAACTCACCTTTGCAGTGTTTGATTTTTTTTTTTTTAATCATTTGAAGTCTTATATGCACAGGGCTGCATACGACCATGCAACACATTTCATCCGTGTGAGCTAAAACACAAAAAAACATGGGCCTCAACACAAACCACTGTGTTTCTGCCAGGAGGGCTGAGCTACTGAGTAATTGGAGCATCCCCTTGTCTTTATTTAGCGTGTCTCATCCTGTATCTCTTTCCTACTCTCTATGCAACTACAGCAGTCCCACGGACGCCCTGCGAAGGAAGAACTCTTCGAAAGCTGGTCCAAACGTCATCTGTTAGCAGTGCTATTATACATCTGGTCAAATTGATGTACATGCTTATTCACTGAAGAGCCGTCATAGGATGTTGAAGCTTTCCTATTTAGGACACTGTACAGTCTACCTTGTGCTCTCTCTCTCTTTCTGTGCCCCCCCTCAAGTCATTGTCGTTGCAGACCATGTTCATGAATCCTTGGATTTTAGAAAAGTTGCCTTGGTTTAATTTTTAAAAATGAATAGAACATATTGCAAATTCTACTTATTAAACATGTTAAAATGCACATTGCTAAATGGAAGCCTAATGTATTTAAGGTTTGTGGAATTGTACATGGGAAATTTTATTAACCAATAGAAGTGTGTTCGGACGGCTGCTCTGAAGTCTTGTTCAGGACCCAGACACGATGCGTTCTGTAGGATGTGTCTGTATTCTCATAGAAATTTACTGGAGATGGTTATTTTCAGAGACTGAAAGCTGAAGAACACACGAGTGTCTTTGTCATATTTGAATCGATGGTTCTGTACCTAATGCCTTTTCTGAAAACGAGAAGTCATTCAGTATTGCAAATACAAACATATAGGTATACTGGTGCAATAAAGTTGTGATTTTTGTGAAAAGCTGGTTTTCAGGTTTTCTTTTTCCTCTGCAATATGAATCCAGTAGCAGAAAATCTGACCCTGGATCTTTTTCTAATGTAAAGGTGCTGTATTGTTTTAGAAGAACATGGCAAGAGGCTTAAGTTTCAGTTGACAAGAAGTTAAATAGTTTATCACTAGATTACTAATTACTAAGATTTTGTTTTACTTAACCCTCTTAAGGTCCTAATTTCCTGTTTATAATTAGGGTCTTTTGGGATTTTGAGTGTAATTATGAAAAATAAATACATTTTAATTATACAAATAAAATCTTTTTTTTTGTTTACTTCTCATCTATAAATGAATGCTGTGTTTTTTGGCAATATTTAGTACTTTGGGCCCTATTTACAACGAAATCCCTCAACTTCATTTTTAGTTTGCATGAGAAATATATATATTTTTTTTTAATAGAAAAAATCTCTTAAATGATGGCCTTTGTAATGATGGGTGTGTAATTCTGCCATCTGTTGGTTGGAGGTAAACCTGTGGGGGTTACACTTTAGGAAATAAGTTGTTTTGACCAGTAGAGGGCCATAGAGAACCATTCATCTTACTGGTAATGACCAACTGCTCAAATAACAACTACCACAGACAGCAATGTAAGATTGAGTGTGTCTTTGTGTGTGTGTGTGTGCACCCATCTGTGGGTGTTGGTGTGTGAGGGCATGTCCGTGAATTAGATCCCACCACTTCACATCTTTGTTCTGCATCTGTGTCTTATTTAATTTCCACGTTTTATAAAAATGTTCCCTGTCAATCCAGTTGTGTAGTCTTACGCGTGTGTGAAAGAGCATGTCTTTTCTACATTGCACTTGTACCCTAGTACTAGACCTTCTATTCTGTGTGAAAATTTAAATTATTTTTTTGTTGCTTTTCCCATTCTTTTTCAATTGGGGTCATTTTATGTGAATATAGATGGAAAATGATGTAACAAATTTTTATTCCACTGAGATGAAGGGAAACATTTTATTTCATTAAGGAAAATACCCTATAAGGGTTAAATGAGCTAGTCTCATCTAGTCCTAAAAAAAAGTTCTTGAGCTGGACTTGAATTTAAGACTTATCTTAAGTCTGTCAGGACCCTTAATCTTGAGCTTGTCTCAACTAGTCTGATATTATACTAGATATTAACTAGTTAAATATGGTCTTGGATTTAGATTCAAGCGTTGTTTTGCTGGTGCTGATGTGAAATGGTTTATAAATGAGGCCACTGTGAGAAATCATTTCTGGTCTGGAAGTCACTGAAAGATTGTTGAACATTTAAGATATATTCCCCCTTGAATGTTTTGATGGGTCATGTCCTTTAATTGGAGTAAATAAATAAAACAGGACAGAAATGAATACTGATATATAATATTGAATTCACAACAAAGATCAGGGCGTGTCTGAACCTGGCTGCAAACTGTGATTGGTTCAATCTATCATAGGCAGAGGCGGACAGTAGTAAATGAAGTACATTTACTTGAGTATTGTACTTAAGTACACTTTTAGAGTATCTGTTTTAAACTTAAAAGTTTTAAAATAAAACTCGAGTTTAATTTTTTCTGGAAACTTATGATTTTAACTTCACTACAAATTTACCAATGTACTCAAAGTAGGAAGTCGTATAGGTTACTTGCGTAACCACTGTTCCCTGAGACATGGAACGAGTACTGCGTCTGCTAAGACGCATGGG
>JAUYWG010000033.1:20447826-20500326 GCA_034779775.1 Enteromius afrohamiltoni
CGTCTCTGACACACACACTCTCACACACTTACACACATTCACACACACATTCACTCGACCTCTACTCGCTGGGTTTAGACTTCCTTATTCAGACTCTTCAGTGACTCTGTGTCACATTAAACATTAAACACACACACACACACACTCTCTCTCTCACACACACACACACACACACACTCTCTCTCTCTCACACACACACTCTCTCTCTCTCTCTCACACACACACACACTAACAGAGACGAATACAGTAGTGTTTGTATGTAATACTGTGTCATATTTTCTCTGTGTTTAATATTAAAAGTGATTATGATTAAATATTTGACTGTTTCTGAATTTCTTTTGACTCCTGAAACCAACATTATTAGTTTATTTTTACCAATAAAATGAATTATTATTAAAAATAATTATTGTTTGGATTATTATTTTACATTAAAAGAGGTTTTATGATGTCATATATTATTTACACAATTTGTATATTGAGTTATTTTTATCCTTAAATTTAATTAAACGGATCTTCTTTCATTCCTTCGGGTCACACTTGATGCTTGAAATATATGTCTATGCATTTCATGATGTGTATCATTCATTTTAATTTTATGATGCTAGGATATGAATATGAAGCTATGTTATTTTTTCACAACCCTTTTATTTTCGGGTCACACTTGGTTATTTAAATGTATGTTTTTTGCTTTTTGTATCTCCAGAAAAATTTGTTGTTCAGTTATATTTTTTTTTTATGACACTATGCAATATTCATACAATAGTTTTAAGTTATTCTTTCTTTTTTTTACTATTAAATTTGATCATTTATTTCCCATATAAATCTGTATATTTTTGTTAGAGTAACAATTTAGAGCAGATTTTATGATAATATGCAATATTTATACAGTTGTTTTGAGTTAATTATTTTACCATTAAATCACACTTAATTCTTGAAATGTATATTTTTTCCTTTTTTCCCAGAAAAAAATCTATATTTTTTGTCTTATTTTTTGAGGGGATTTTATAATAATATTCAAAATTAATTTTTTTTTTTTTTTTTTTTTTTTTTTTTTTTTTTTTTTCTCATTTTCGGGTCACACTGGATGCTTGAAATGTATGTCTATGCTTTTTTTCCAGGAAAATCATAATCATATTTTTAGTTAATAATTTTTTTTATCATTAATTTGAATTTTAGGGTATTTTATGATGCTAGGAAATATGAAGCTATGTTATCTTTTTACATTAAAATGAATTAAACCCTGAGAACATTTTATTTTAGGGTCACACTTGATTTTAGAAAGGTTTTTTTTTTCCTTTTTTCAGGAAAATTATAATCAGTTTAATGATATATAAATTTTTAATATTTTTAATTTTGAGGAGGTTTTATGATGCTAAGCTATTTGTATAGAATTGTATAGAGTTATTCTTATCATTAAAATGAATTAGACCCTGAGAAACTTCATTTTCGGGTCACACTTGGTTCTTGAAATGTACATTTTTGCTATTTCTTTCCAGAAACATAAATATAATACATTTTTGTTCAGTAATATTTTTTTGATAATTATTTACAATTTTGAGCAGATTCTATGATACCATGCAATATTTATACAATTGTTTTAAGTGAATTTTGTTTACCATTAAACTCTGACCCCATCTGTTTTTCGGGTAACACTTGATTCTTAAATTGTATAGTTGTCCTTGTTTCCCCAGAAAAATCTATACGTTTTTGTTCATTCATGTATTTTTTCTTTTATTTTTCATTTTGAGGGGATTTTATGATAATGTGCAAAATTCATAAAAAGTTGATTTTTATTTTTTTTTTATTTTCAGGTCACACTTGATGCTTGAAATTTATGTCTTTGCTTTTTTTTCTAAGAAAATCATAATCATACATTTTTTTTTAATCATTCATTTTAATTTTGCAGGTATTTTATGATGCTAGACAATATGAAGCTATGTTATTTTTTTACATTAAAATAAATGAAACCCTGAGAACCTTTCATTTTCGGGTCACACTTGATTTTTGAAATGTACGTTTTTCCTTTTTTCAGGAAAATTATAATCATATATTAAAGTTTAATAATATATATTTTTTATATTTTTAATTTTGAGGAGATTTTATGATGCTATGTATATTTTTATGAGTTATTCTTATCATTAAAATGAAGTGGACCGTGAGAAACCTTCGGGTCACACTTTGTTCTTAAAATGTACGTTTTTGCTTTTTTTGTTTTTTTTTTCTCTGAAACATCAATATAATACATTCTTGTTCAGTAATATTTTTGGATAATTATTTACAATTTTGAGTAGATTTTATGACACAATGCAATATTTATAATTTATAATTATTTTGAGTTACTTGTTTTATCATGTAAAATCTGACCCCAACTTTTTTTCGGGTCACACTTGATTCTTAAATTGTATATTTTTTTCCAGAAAAATCTGTATATTTTTGTTGGTTAATAAATATTTTTTAACCTTTAATTTTGAGGGGATTTTATGATAATATGCAATATTTATACAATTGTTTTGAGTTGTTTTTTATCATTAAACTCTGACCCCATCTCTTTTTCGGGTCACACTTGGTTCTTCAATTGTATATTTTTCCTTCTTTTACCAGAAAAATCTATATATTTTTATTCAGTAATGTATTTTTTCATATTCTATGGGGATTTTATGATAATATGCAAAATTTATTTGAAAAAAAAAACAAAAAATTTATTTTTTTTCTCCTTTCATTTTCGGGTAAAATACATTTTTCCTTTTTTCAGGAAAATTATAATCATATTATAGTTTAATTATATATATATATATATATATAATTATTTTTTTAAATAATATTTTGAAAAGACTTTATGATGCTAAGCTATTTGTATAGAATAGTTATTTTCATCAATAAAATTAAATAGAAATGAGAAACTTAATTTCCCTTTCCCTAACTGCACACATAGAGGGTAAAAACATTAGATTAAAGGGAAAACCTTCCATTATAAAAATATATAGTATATAAACAGAAACGAAGATCATTAGAATTTGTGCCATATCTCACATTTGCAATGTCTTTTGAACCAATGTAAAGTCTGTAAAGCCACTTACTGTACGCAACCATATCCTTCGAGATTCATCAGGAGAGAAATATTTCACAAGACAAAAACCTGCACATATTCTGCATTGGTAGGATACCTGAAAGATAAAATTATAACAGTGAGCCATAAAACTAAGATTAACTATGTTTAATTTGTTTTTATTACTTAAAAATTACCATAAATACTTTTACCAGATATTAGTGAGGAAAGGATGAACAAATTCTAAATAGGTTCACATACCTGACTTTTATTCTTGGATGAATTCTGACGTTTCTTTATGTGACGCCACACCGACATGCATTTGAGAATGGCTTGATTTCAGAAGGGGCAACTTATTTTTATTAAATTAAAAGAACACTACTTGGTGGATCTTTATCATTGTAGAGTGGTTATGTACACACACTCCCGACACTCATTTCAGTCCAAACAGCTTTAAAAGTGTATGTGGCACCAGATGACCCCTTTAAATTGACTACTGTCATATTTACTAGTTGATTGTAATCGTCTCTGATGGTAAAAAAAAAAAAAACATACAAAAAAAAAAACAACAGTATTTTTGCATTAATAATCAAAATAAATACTGTGAGTGACATCATCACGTGTCGAGGAGGAGTCTGGAGCTGAGCTGCAGTAAAGAGAGACAGACTGCATGGGCTGGGCAGAAGAGAGCAGGTGGATCCCTCGATGTTACTGTTGACAGCCGCTCAGAGACACGCCGTTCACTGGAGATGGATGAGGAGAGCTACGGTAGGACACGCGCTTCAATGTCTTCCTAATAAGTGTTAATACGGCATCGCACGCGCAGGGCTGATCTTTACAGCATTGAAGGACACACTGTACACGCTGCGTGTTTCTGCTGGGATGTTGATTTCACATACTGTACATTGATTTGTTTCCATGGGAAACACGTTTGATAGACTATCTCTGAGGATTCGTATGTTTTAAGTTTTGGGGATGTCTCAAACAGGTCCTTTAGAAATGCCACGGTTTCTGAATTATTGAAGAACATTAAACTCACGCGCATGTACCTTATATTAGAATATCAAACATCATAGATGCGCAGAGCGAGCTGGCTTACTCAGGTGGACATTTATTATTGAATTAAATTTAAATATTTGCTATATATATTTGAATGACACATACAGTAAAAATGAAATTTAGTAAATGTCACATTTTCACACTTTACATGTCAAATCCTAGTGCTGTCAAATGATTTATTGCAAATGTATGTATTTATAACATATTTCAATATATACTACATGTGTGTATTTATATATACAAACACACAATAATTAATAAACAAAATATTTTATTTTGGATGCATTAATCAGGATTAGGTTAGTCGTTTGACAGCATTAAATCCTGCCTAGTTAAAATAATAGTCAAGTAGGTCTACATTAGGCAATATTGGTATGTTAATCAACACATCAAAAATCAACCACTGCCTTAAATCGCAAAAGAAAAGAAAAATACTTTAAATAAAGATTTAAAATGAAACTTTTTATGTGATTTTTTCTTTCTTTCCTTTTTTTTAAGTACTTTTACTTAGAAAAAAGTATTTTTTTGTGTTTGTTTGTTTTTGTTTCATTAAGGTCATGAAAGTGTGCTTTCTAAAGTGGTACAGGAATGCACAGTTTAAGAGAAGCTCATAATGCATTTTCTTAAGTCAAAAGCTTTATATGGTAAGGTTATATTTTGTTTAATTTAAACACTAACTTTTACAATAGTAAGATATTATTGACATTTTAGTTTGAAAGAATTGACAACTTTTCATTTGCAGTATATTTAACAAACTATTACTAGAGAAAATAGACATTTGAGTATTGGGAATTTAGGCTCAGAACCTTACCTTAAAAGTAAAAAGTCCTTAAAGCCCAGTCTTTAAAAAAAAGTGTAAACAATGTAAAATTTCTACAAAGCTTACAGTAAAGATGAAAACAGGACATTTGTACAATTCTGAGTTCTTGAACTTCTTGAATAACAATTTTACATATTCAACGATAAAAACATGAATGCACTAAACTGATCATGATTCAGATAGCTCTTCTTCAGGGTAGTGTGTGCTGTTTTATGATGTTCATCTGATGGAAAGGCTCTTCTCAATTATTCATTGTTCAGTTTGCTGAGAGGAGTATGCATCCCAAAATAGAAAAGTTGTGGAAAGTGCCTTGTTACAGGATGCCATCTGATGTAGCCGCTTAAAAGAAAACACATGCTTAATTGACATCCAATTCACTGAAAGTATCTTGATAGTATAGAACTGTGGAAAATACATTGAAGAAGACACACAGCAAAGATCAAAAATGGTAAACATCATCCACTCACAGTCCCTAGAACTGACACGATGCCTTTTGAATGAGAAAGTTCACTTTCCTTCAGGAAATGTAAAAATCTGTTCATGATCCTGTTCATTAAAATGAACTCAGCAACTTGTCTGTTAGGATTAACTGTATTGTCAAGTACCTTCGATTTTTGACCTGAAGTTTCGAAGCTGAGCTACTTTGCGAGAATGCGATTCATTTGTTACATTTTTTTGCAACACAAAATATATTTGTGCGCCATTCGATAAATACTTTATACATCAAACCTGTTAATTGAGAAATAGTTTACCGCTATTATATGACCAATGTCTTTGTTTTAAGAGGTGGCTAATTTGTACAGATTTTGTATGGTTTGTCTAGACCCCAGTGACGGGTATGTTTAGGGGCGGGATTAGGTGTAGATCAACCCTACAAATTTATACGAATTGTGCAACTCATAAAATAAACACGATTTAGCAAAAAACATACAAATTTGCGCAAGCGTTCAGAAAATCAAAAGCAAATTGATTAGGAATCAATTCTTCTATCAGCCTCAGACATCACTGACCCGGTGTGTTTCTGTCTGTTTTGAGGTCAGTGTTTGTAACTCGATACTCGACACAATCTCATATCATCTCTCAGTGTTGACACTGACTCAGGCTCATCTCTTGAATGCGCAGGCTTTAAGACCAGAAAACCTAGCCTGCTGGAAGATGCAGCACCAGTGAGAGTTTCTGAGCTGTTTCTGTAGGTATCTGAACTGTTGTGGGCCGAAAGCGTGAAGCTCTGGCCACCCAAGAGCTCTCTTCCTCCCACACGAACAGCGCTCCAGTTCAACACGACACATTGTGGACTCACAAACACAAGCCTGAAGACTCCACACCACATTTAACAGCTCCATGAACTTATGAACATTGTCTTCATATATATATATATCTATATATATATATATAAACATGAACATTCTGTCATCATCTACTCATCGTGACATTTCGTGCTTTCATTCTTTGTGTCTGTTCAGTGATGTTTTTTAATTCACATGAGATGAGATCAGACACTATGCATCCTAGAAGTAAAGTATGAAGGTGAATAAAATCATCTAGAGTTATAGTTTGATTAATGCATGGCAGAATGTGTGATTGTGTGCTCTCTCTGTGTGTGTGAGGAGGACAGGAGGCTGCGTAGGAGGTGCTTTAGCACTGCAGAGCTTCGGAGAGAAACACTCTGTAGCTGCTAATTTCCAAGCAGTTTGTGTGCCGTGCCTTCAAAACACCTTTCAGATTCCTACACAGTTCCTGAATTTAAATTGAGGTGGAAAACAGGATATTGGGTTATAGTTTAAATTCATTTAATTAAGTAGAAAACTGAGAGCGCTTGAAGAATGAATTAATCTTAAAGCAATCATAATACATGTTGGCTTCTTCAGCACTATTAGATTAGACTTATCAATGGTTAAAATGCAGGCCAATAGAGATAAGTGTCTGAAAGTAACACATAAAGTGTGAGATAAAAGACTACAAGCGTAGTATTTGGGGTAAAAAATCATTAAAGGTGCCCCAAAAACACTGATGCTGACAAAGGTAGTAGGGTATGGTTTAAAAAATTTCAATACTGATACCTTATATATTCTATTCTATTATTATATATTATTTTATTCTATATTTGTTGTTTTATTCTATATAAAATTAATTTTAATGGCTTGCCATGAATACCTTTACAGTTCTGTGTGTATATGATATGACGATAGATGTACTCAAATGAAACGGTCAAATGCTCTTGAGGTAACTCTCGGAGCAGTTCTGGAGATGTTCTTCATGTAGCTTGCTGTATTTTTGTCCTCATTTAGTGCGACGCAAGACGTTAACGTCTAACATGTTAATGTCAATGACGTTGATGATATTAACCCCTTTAGGTATTGAAATTGGGTACCGAACAACAATACGTTTTTCGATCGGTACTTAAAAAGTATCGACCTCGATACCCAGCCCGAAATACTGTAGGAGGAGAATAGGAATATTCACTCAATAATATGATAGTATGAATTAAAAAAAAAATTCTTTTCACACAATATTCCCACTGTACCCTATCATCTCTCTTCAGCTCATGAAGAGGGGCTTGGATCATTTCTTCACTAAAACACTTAAATCAGGAGTCTTTAGTTCTGCTCCAAATACACGCTGTCCTACAGAGTTTAGCTGTAACCAGCAGATTTTTGATGTCGTTGCACTCGATGACCTTTGAGGGGCGACAATGTAGCATCATTTAAGTCTCCTGTTTTGAATTTCAGCAGCATTTTAGAATCCTGAAATAATATACATAAGATATATACATATAGATATATACATAAGACATACATAAGATATATACATAAGATAAGATAATTCTAGTTATTTAGAGCTGAAATTGTAAGTTTTTTTACTAGTTAAAGTTAAAAAAAGGGTGGAAAGTTTACAGGGAAGTTCAGTGTAGATTTAGTGACAACTGAACTGTCATAGTGAAATAAATAAATAATAAATAGTGGACATTCTTGAGTTCAAGTTGAATGTGAGAACCCTTGTTTGACCTCTAAAGAGCTGCTTCAGATTTGAGTAGGTGTGGTTTATGCAGGTTCTTTTGCCTGGTTGTTTGTTTGTCTTCAGAGCTGCTGAATAAACGACAGCTCAAAGGGAAGTGACAGTCAGATGTGAGGAGAGATGCTGAGCTGACAGAAAGAGCAGTGCTGTCCTGTGACGTGTTTGATGTGCAGCTGCAGCATTTTCAGTCCCTGACTTTGCAGTTTGCGCATGAGACATTTGTCCCCCAGCGTCTCTCTCCGGACTCAGTATTGCCAAGTTCCGGGGTTTCCCGTGGAATTGGGCTACTTTAGCGCGCTTTCCATGGGTTGAAGCAAATCAAATAACGTTATATTTAGTCCCTGGACTAACTTTTTAAGTAGCAGTTGGTGGGGGGGAAAGTCACTCCCTTGCTGACTGTGACTGACAGAAATACAGCTGTCATGCTGAAAGCTAATTGGCCGAGGCATGTGATGTATTAGATATGTGACCACTAGGTGATTTGCAGCTAATGACAGGCACAGTTGTTTAATGAAGAGATCAACTATTGATCAATCCATTTGTTACGTGACATTTCTCAGAATGTTTATGTCTTGTTTTGTGTATGTCTCCCTTAAAAAAATTAAAGGGAGGAAATAGCTCAAGTGTGCAAAATCTGTTTCCATATGTGTTTTTTTAAGTGCCTGATTACAAATAATCTATAAAACAACAAACCAGCAGCTTATTGATTACCAAACTCGCTACCGCCAATACATTCACTTGCTGCTGTGAGCATGTTAGAAATACTGCTGCTGCACATATCACACAGCATATATCAATGACCCTGTGGCAAATCTATACAGGTGGAGCTGGGGAAGGAGGAGGGCTTCTGAAGCATGTTGTAACTCCTATGGCAAGCACTGGATAAGTATTTAAATGTATAGAAGCAAGCTCACTGGCTGTTGATTCATAAGAACCAATCAGCTGTGCCATGTGATGATGATGTCATGGTGTCAAACTGACTTTGACCCGTGTGTGCCGTACAAGCCATGAAAAGTGAAGCCGTTGCGTCTTTATTTTATGTGTCTTTAAACAAACACTTTATTTGATGCTTTAAAAACGGGGTGTGGTCTCATAATTGTGAGCTTGTGATTGGGTCAATCAGACTGGTTCATGACTGATCTTTGGATTTTGCTAAAGCAAATGCCCATTTTTCTCTTAGTTCTGATTAGCCCACATGACCTGGAAAAGTCATAAGATGTTCACTAAATAGCTATTCAAAGGACGACTGTAATGTACACTTCTAAAATGTACATGTGATCAATTCTAATTAGAAAAATCTTGATTTAAAAAAAAAGGCAATTTTATTTTGGTGTTTGTCTTTTTTTCTTTTGTGTTTGACTTCAGAGGATCCAAGAGTCAGCTGTGTGTGTGAGAGAAAGAAGCAGATTAGGAGCAGAGAAGTGGAGCGAGACATTATTAGCAGTGAGAGGGAAACAGAAGCGTCACAGTTCTTACTGCGAGTTGAGAAAGAGGAAACAAACGCGCAGACTACATAATGAAGTACTGAAAGTGTCAAAGAGAAGTTGAGATTATTAAGCAAGGCAAAAAAACGCATGCACAAAAATGATGACCTAAAGAGGAAGAAGACGAGACCTGTGGACTACAGAGCAAATGCTTTGAGACACCGAGGCATGACAGGCAGGCTGGTTTGTGCGTGCGTAGCTGGACCCGCATGCTAAAACTGAGGACGGTGGAAAAACAATAAACACAGAGCAAAAGAAACATTCGTCCCGAGAACATGGGGAGTGTTAGTGAATTGTGTGTGTCCAGTTTTCAAGCTTTCTTGTGTCCAACGTTACCAAGGAGTGTTTCAGGTAAGAGCTGTCTCATCTTTTAGGCATTGTAATCTTAACCAATTGATTCGTTAACAGAGGCATTGCTATCATAATTACTACTGCTAGCATTGTGCTGTTGCTTTATGCAAAAGAAAATTGGCTGGAAATTGATGAAATGAGAAAAATGAGGGATATATGAGACCAGAATCTCATACAGACTTGGAGGTGGGCTCTTTTTACCTGCACCAATAAGCAGCGTTGTCAAGGCATTGGTTGCTCAGTCACCTATAATTTATAGTATATCACTTTAAGATACAAGTGTGCAGCCTTCATGTGGAGTGCAATAGTATTTGTATGCATTTGAATCAGTGTGTTCAAGCAGACAGAAGGAGTTTAGAGTTTGTTTCTGCCTAGTGAATCTTTCTGGTCAGCTTACAGGATCTTTAGTCACAGACTGGAGCTGAAAGATCAGTTAATGACATTAAGGACTACAGGCAGATGTAATCTCTCAGACGCAGAGCTCAAGAGAGTCCAGGAGAGTCAAGATCACAAACTTAGTCTTTGGATAAGTGTTAGTGTCATTGTTTCTGTCTTTCAGTTTACAGTAACAGTTCACCTAAAAATGAACAGAAGGCAGATATTTTGAAGAACTGGAGACTTGGAAGTCTTATGGTGCCTTGTTGATTCTACTGTACAATGCTTTTGCTTTCCTTTGTAAACCTCAAAAGATCCTGCCCCCATTTGTTCATCGTGTTTAACTATATTAACTATACACTTGTTGTTCAAAAGTACATAAAAAAAGCATTTGAACCATAGGGAAAATGCTGAAATGTATTTTCAAATATATTTACATTTCATGTATTTGTATACTAGAAATGCATTTGCATATTTATGTGATCAATAAATACTTCTATTTTACCAAACTTGTATATTTAACATTTAATCAATTGAAATAGCCAGTTTTATACTTATACTTAAATTAACTAGAAACAGGTGAACACAACATCTATGGAGATAAATCAGACGGGGCTAAAACTTGTTGGCAGTTGCATTTATTATGATGTGTTGAATAAAATATTAATCTAATTGCATTTAATATATTATTATTTCATTTTCTTTTAAAGTGCATTATTTCCATTATATGCTGCTTTTTAAATATATGTTAAAGTGTACTTTTTTTTTTTTTTACAAGGACATGGAAACCATTTAGTTCTTCATTCAAAATGTCATAAATCTATTAGTGCATTCAAGTGCTAATATTGTATTGTATAGTAATTACAATATCAGCATGCATTCATGTCACTTTCATTGAAAAAGATGGTGATTTAATGTGATACACGTAAAGAATGTGTATCATATTTTTGATTTTATGATGTGATGTAAACTGATTCATTGTCAGTTATACAATATATGTAACAAAAGTTTTATTGTAAAGGGAAAAATACAATCAGTCTAATGCATCTGAAATATTTTCTCTTTTTTTCACATTTTCAAATTCATAACATTTTTAGTTTCTCACTTTTGTGGCAGCATTAATGTGGGTTTAACTAGTAATTACAACCTATCCACTTGAATGCATTAAATGCAAATGTGTGCATACAATTACTCTTTTCAACAGCCCAATTCATACTGTACATATCCTTTACTATGTTGGGAATTTAAAAAAAAAATGTTGTAAGCTATTAAGCATACCAACAAGCTCCAGGATGACTCAAAACATGAAACATTTTTGTTAAAAACTTTTTTTTTTTTTTTTTTTTTTTTATAAGTGCGTCGTGATGATGTACATGCAAGTGTGTACTTATGATGACTTGATCTACTCAGTCCACTGTGATGGATTTATCTAACTGGATTTTGAAGTCTCTAATGTATCATGAAATACCAACACTGGCTCTTCAGCTTACATTTTGTAACATTAGTTATGCTACCTGGTAATGTTAGCCCTGCAGTTCCCTTTTCCATGTCTTAAATTAAACTCAGTTCATGAATGTGGGTTTGGTCATAGTACCTCACCAAGAATGTGGAAATTAATTACACAGGGACTCACAGCGGTACAGAAAAACCACATTCTTCAAAAGGTTTAGGTTTATTGTGTGCAGTAGGTATTTGGTGAGGACACATTGTCCCGGGGTTATTTCCAGTTAGCATGCTCTCTAGGCTGCTAGATTAAGAAAGAGATTCTAGGATCCTGTCACTATGTTGAGTCAGAAGAAAGACTGTGGATGGTTATGAGACAGGAATTTCTGAACTTGAATACTTCGGTTTGGAGGTTCAGCTGGTGTGATGTCATTGTACAGAGGACCACTGGGGTTTGTTCCTGTCGTGTTGGGAGGTGAAGCTTTGTTCGTAAATGTCGTCCTCTGGTGGTGTTAGTTCATGTGAGTTCTTGTTGCTAAACTCCCAACTTAAACAAATGACGGCAGTGGGTTGGAACTAATGTGTGAATGCTGTCAGAGAGTCTTGTATGACTCATCTAATGGCTGGATCACAATTTCATACACTTAGTCATTGCCGCTGTAACTGTTTAAAATAAAGTGCCTCCTCCTTATAATGGGTAAACTGAAAATACTGGTCCATTTTAAAAGTTTACAATTGACAAGGCATTAATTTAGCTTATTCTGTGAATGTTTTCGCCCAAAAACCATGACAACCTCCAGCTAACTGATGCAGTGATGATGAAAACATTAATGAATCCCATGATTGTGTTGCTTTAATTGCTCCTGAAGATTATTAGGAGATTGATATTGCTGTGTACTTCAGCTCAGAGCAGGTGCTTTGAAATTATAGCTGCTGTCCACTGTGTGACATGGAAATTGTTCCATGTGCTTTGATTTTTGGCTGGAGACAGCTGGAGGCGGGAACTCTGGGAACAGAATAAGAGAAGGGCTCATTACTCTGCTGCAAAAACACAGGGGGGTGTGGAAGAGGTGGACATTCCAGATCATAACCGTAGCATTCCCTATACATAAATCTAATATGGCAAGATGGCAAGAAATGCTGTTCTAGCCTCATTGTTCATTTGGACAAAGTTGAATTGTCACACATCTACAAATAAACCAATTAATGTTGCCGTTTCAAAGCGGGTCCACCTTCTGAATGTTTGCATAATGAACGCGTAATAATATAATAAAACCAGTAGTGAACCCACAGATGGAAGCAGTGGGAGCATCGATGATTGTAATAGTTATAGTATAATAGTATGACATAAGAAATATAGAATTGGTGGGATTATATATTGCTAGTTATAGCCAATGATATTTCCCATCCCCTTAGGTCCAGCAGCCGCCATATCCCTGTCGGTAAGCGCATCCATTACACCCATTGGCACAGACCCCAACAACATCCCCGCTCCACCCTTTGACTCCACTCCTATACCAGCGAATGCCATTTTATATGATGGTCTACCTCACCATACACTTCCAGAATGGGCTCCCCCAGTCTGTTCTTGGTCGGATGGGTGACCGCTCTTTATTAGTGTACATTGGTGCACTTTTTAGCGATACAAGAAATATGTACCAACAAGTACATTTCACTGCAGTTTCCAAAAGGAATTAAGAGAATATTTCACTCAAGAGGCAAGCTCCGGTTCAAATCTTGCGTAACTATGCATAAGAGGAAATGGCACGGTTGCATACAAAAAAATGTCTTTTTACATCATTTTTGCATTTGTTAACACTACCTGGTAAGTTTAGGGTTGGATCTCGTGAAGTGCATGTTTTCCCCATGATAAGAGATAACAATGCAATACAAATATGGTATTATTGATAATAATTAATATAACAATATCTGTTAAGAATTATATTGAAATTATAAGAATTATATTGAAATATATATATATATATATATATATATATATATATAGACTGGTTATTGGTCCCTTTCTGTCCACGCCTCTCAAACCATCCTCCATGTGATCCCAAGCTGATTCTGAGGCTGCAACTGTTTATTGCATATCTTCTTTACGTCATTGTCATTTCACACTGTTCACACAATAATAGTTTGTTAACAGTGCCACTTACTGATCAAAAGGATTTCCAGTGATTGTATTTGTGTGTGTTTAGCACGTTTGACTTTAATAGCCTAAAACTGTCTTTAACTACTTGTCGTTGCTCTAATGCTCCATGCCATGCTTAGCTGCTCAATTAGCCTCTATTGATGCTTGCACACAGGCTTCCTTTACATTTTGAAGTACACTATACAAGTTCACGTTTATGTCAGTTTAAACGTATGCGCTCTTCTAGTAATTTGTTAATTTAAGTCATGAATAAAGGCAATGTCCTTTAGAGTCCAGTGATGAACAGTGCTTGAAGATGTGCCATGTTGGCCGTCTGCCCCACTGAATACATTTGGGAGGTACTCATCTTCATCATTTAGAGCCGACCTCTTGTGCCTTGATGAACATTTAATTTCAGTGTTATGAGGACAAAAATGAGTAATCTCTTCCTTTGCTGTTGCTGTATAAAAGAAGCAAACTCTTCTGGAAAGGTTTTCCTGGAGATGCTGCAACATCCACCCTCAACCAATAAAATATAGAATCAAACCTTGTCTCATCCAGTCAGGAAATAACTTTTTTTGACAGTAGATATGTAGTAAGTGTGTGGGGTCTATGTCCTAAAGTGGGGCTTTTTTCCATCAGCTATGGGGTCCTTGCCAGGAAATGCCTGCTGCTTTCATCTCTCAATAAGGTCAGAAACTGAGAGGAACCAGCTGGAGAGCCAAATCCAGGGATTACTTAGGCTCTAATGGCCACAAAATAACCTTTACTCCAATTGATTTCCTATCAGTGTTGAACATGGGTTAGGAAATTCAATGTATGCTAATGAAATATGGCAAAATGTAGTCTTTGATACATGTTATTTGCATTACTTGCTCAGTTAATTCAAGTATATCCTTCAAATGTAGGACAATATAAAATGCATCATAAATCATATCTTTTGGCAACTTTAAAAGCGCCTCTATATGTCTTTTTCTGCACCCTCACATTGCAATTTTTTAAATAGAAGTATCTCTGTCAAACATTGTCCTATCCTTACAATACATCAATGGAAAACTTATTTGTTCAGCTTTCAGATATATCATTATTTCATGTCAACATTCATGCTGTTGTTTTGTCTGTGACTACTTGATTGGTTTGTTGTTCTGAGATGGAGAATGGTTGATGAACTGTTAAAATAGAAAACACATAAAAACAGAAAATGGGCATTAGCGTATTTAGGAAATGCACATTTGGCGTGTAGACACAGTTTTCGCGTTTAAATGATACGCTTCTACACCACACCCCTATTCTGAACCGTTGCGTAGCATAAACACGTCAAAATCCTTTTTTGTAGCATATGTGTGGGTGTAGCATGGATTTTAATTGTACTATTCATACGCAGATTCACGAGAGACCAGTAGGGCAAACGACTCCTTAAAGGTGCTCTATGCGATCTTGCAAAACACTAGGGGTGCAGGATGTGCGCCACAGCAAAAACAAACTTTGGCCAACCAATCGGCAAAAAGAGGTGGGGTTTAACGTGCGCAAACAAACTTTGGCCAACCAATCGGCAAGAAGTGGTGGGGTTTTAGCGTTGAACCCCACCTCTTCTTGCCGATTGGTTGGCCGAAGTTTGTTTTTGTTGTGGTGTTTGTTTCGGTATTGCAGCCTCTGTGTTGTCTTTCGAGAGCGGGTTTTTTCCCAATGTATTCAGAGGGCAGACAGCAAGACAAGGGGTGATGCATACGGTTTAAGATAAAAATGAAATCGAAATAAAATCCTGCATCATCGCATAGAGCACCTTTAAAGCTTCTTTGAGGCTGGATCTGTCATTTCGTGCTGTGTCATAAGTTTCCAAGTAGAGCCAGCAGAGGTCACTATTCATGCAGATTTTGGCCTATGTTCACAGTGTCTTTGCAAGCTTTAATGTCAAATGGACTGAAAGTTTTGTCCTTGTCAACTGTCAAAAAATTGACAAAATGATTTACTGATTTAATTTGAAAGGTTGTTGTTCAAGATTGAGTACAAAAATAAGCTATTTTAAAGAATGTTTAAAAACAGTTGATGGGAGCCACTGATTAAAAAAGTAAATACTATGGAAGTCGATGGCAGTTGTCAGCTGTTTTGTTTCATGCGTGCTTTCTAATGGCTGTCTGATGGCACACGCAGGAGGTAGATGCTGGATTCGATCTGTGTGAGAGCACTCAATGACATAGCTGGCCCTCTTTCCCACAGCAACATTCCAGTCTTCCCAACACCACCATGAGAAACAATACAAGGAAAAACAACATTCCACAAATAGCTATGTTTGTGCTGCTATGTTAAGCAGCCAGCAATCACATGTACAAAGCCGTTTCTTTTTAAAATAGTTTGCATTACTCTCGATCATGTGGCTAATTGAGGTGTGTTAGACTTAACTAAGAGATCATTTAAGCTATGAGCATCACATTTTATTAAGAAAATGTATAAAAATTGTATGCATTTTACACAGTAGCAGTAGGCATGGAAGCATTTGGAAACAAATCATCTCTATTTGACTTTTACATAATATTTACATAAATCAGAGTTACAGCCCGCATATCTACATCTAATTTGTATGTCGAATGGACTGCATAATTCTTTATTAAATAATAGTTTGAAAGTTCGCTTAGTGTAAAACTTGACCTGGCATCTGAAAACAAGGACTTCTTGTCTTGTAAATTTGACGTATGTAGGTCAGTTGACGCATTGACATTCTTCATATGCAGGACAGAACCGCTGGACAAAGGACGCATTGTTAGACCAGGACACAGCCGTGATATCTGTTAAACTAGACAGGAATGCTCTCTAGCCTATGGGCTGTGCTTGACTGTATCAAATGTACGCTTGTACTGTACTTCGAAGTACAATCAAATTTTAATTAATTATATTCCTACTGTATATGTCTACATTTTAAAAATTATATTTAAGTATAATAAATATTATTTAATTATATTAAATATATAAAACAATATTTTGATGTGAATTGAAAGAAGTACATATTGGTATTGTTTTTGTAATGACTTAAAACCGCTTAAATAGGGCCCGAAATGAGCAACACCTGTAACTGATCTGAGTTCCGGGTAAGGAGAGTTATGTTAAAAGAGGTCCAGGTGGAAACTAGTATTCGGGAGAGGGTTCCCGCTGACGCCATTCAGAACGCGCCACAGAGGCGCAGCTCGTAACAGAGCCCCCCTTCCTGCGAACCACTCCTGATGCGAGGGCGATGTCGATTGGGTCCAGGGCGGCGTCGGGGCCTTCCCCGTGGTCGGGGTCTGGGTATTTCAGGATGGTCTCGGTGGAAGGCCTCTAGGAACGTGGGATCCAGGATGTCTTGGGCGTTGACCCAGGACCGTTCCTCTAGGGATGTTGACGGCTGCGGCCTCGTCCTGGCCCCTCGTTCCTCCTGGTCCGACAGCGGGTTTGAGTAGGGATACATGGAAGGTAGGAGACACACGGTAAGTACTGGGCAAATTCAGACGAAAAGAAACTGGTGTGATTTGTTTAGTTATTTGAAACGGACCCACATACCTGGGGCAGAGCTTTTTGCAGGGCTGACGGAGACATAGGTCTCGTGTGGAGAGCTACACCCACTGTCCTGGTTCGAAGGCGGGGCTGGGTCGGTGGTGACGATTGGCCTGGTGCTGGCCCCGACGGATGGCTTGAGCAAGGTGCACGTGCGCCGAGTCCCAGGTTTCCTCGCTGCACTGGAGCCAGGAGTCGATCGCGGGGAGCTGGGTGGGTTCTCCTCACCAGGGGAACAATGGCGGTTAAAATCCTAGGATAACTTGAAAGGGTGTGAGTCCAGTGGCTGGCTTACGGATTGAGTTTTGCGCATACTCCGCCCAGGTAAGGTATTTGTTCCAATCTTCGGGGTGACTATGGCAGTAAGCTCGCAGATATTTAGAAAGTTCCTGGTTCTGCCTCTCTGCCTGGCCATTAGACTGTGGATGATAACCTGAAGTTAGGCTGATGTTGATTCCGAGAGAGGAGGAGAAGGCTTGCCAGACTCGTGAAGTGAATTGTGGGCCACGATCGGTCACAATGTCCTCCGGGAGGCTGTAGAAATGGAAGAGCTGGTCCACCAACACCTCGGTGGTCTCCCATGCAGTGGTATGAAGCGGCAGGCCTTTGAAAAGCGATCCACGATGGTGAGGATCACGGTGAACTAATTGGAGAGAGGGAGGTCGGACACAAAGTTCATAGCTATGTGTGACCATGGGCGTTGAGGTATAGGGAGAGGTTGCAAGAGACCAGCGGGGCACTGACATTGTGACTTGGTGGCGTTGCACGTGATACAGGCCTGAACAAACTGATGGACGTCGGCGGAGAGAGTGGGCCACCAGAACTGATTGCGGACCAGATCAATGGTGGCAGTGATGCCCGGGTGACCGGAACTAGGGCTGTCGTGAACGAGGTGTAGGACCTGTGGTCGGTAGGCCTCAGGAACAAAGAGTTTCCCCTGGGGGCAGTCGGGTGGAGGTGGGTGCTGCGTATGGGCATGCTCAATCTCGGTTATGATGTCCCACCTGACGGGAGCAATCAGGACAGATGCTGGCAGGATGGGTTCAGATACAGGTGTGTCCGTAGCAGACTCATGAATTCTTGAGAGGGCGTCGGCCTTTCCGTTCTTTGACCCGGGGTGGTAAGTTATTCTGAACTGGAAACGAGAAAAGAAGAGAGACCAGCGGGCTTGCCTAGCATTCAACCTCTTGGCCGACCGGAGATATTCTAGATTTTTGTGGTCCGTCAGTACCAGAAAAGGCTCGTTAGCTCCCTCTAGCCAGTGCCTCCACTCTTCAAGGGCTGCTTTTAAGGCCAGCAATTCCCGATCTCCCACATCATAGTTGCGTTCAGCAGCATTCAGTTTTCTGGAATAAAAGGCACAGGGAAACAGGCGGTAATTCTCCCCGTGGCGCTGTGATAGGACGGCCCCTAGACCGTTGCTGGAGGCATCCACTTCAACCACAAACTCCTTGTTCGGATCCGGATGTTTTGAGATGGGGGCTGTGGTGAAGCAAGACTTTAGGTCCTGAAAGGCCCTGAGGGCTTCGGGGGTCCAAGGGAGAGCACGGGTCTCTTTGCGGGTCATGGCTGTGAGAGGGGCTTCCACTTGACTGAAACCCCTGATGAAGCGGCGATAGAAGTTCGCGAAGCCTAAGAACCGTTGAAGTTCCTTCAGGGTGCGAGGTTGTGGCGAGTTGACGACGGCTTGGACCTTGGCAGCATCCATGGTGACACCCTCCTGACTGATGACGTAACCCAAGAAGGCCACACAGTTGATGAGTGATGAGGCGTTTAAGAACAGTTCGGACATGCTGAACATGCGAGGGAAGGTCCTTGGAATAAATTAGAATATCATCTATATAGACAATTAAGTATTCGTTCAGGAGATCACGGAAAATGTCATTGACAAATGCTTGGAAAATGAAAGGACTGTTTGAAAGCCCAAAGGGCATAACTTGATACTCATAATGCCCTGAAGTCGTCGAAAAGGCCATCTTCCATTCATCACCCTCACATATTCGGATCAAATTGTAGGCACATCGAAGGTCCAGCTTAGTAAAAAACTTCGTCGAAGTGTCGAAGTGCTTCCAGTGCTGGGGGAACCAGGGCCAGAGGGTAACGGTATTTCACTGTAATGTCATTTAGGCTTCGATAATCAATGCAGGGTCTGAGAGTACCGGTAGTAGTCGAGAGTAGTCAGATTGTGCTTCTCCAGCCAGGGCATGCCAAGGATGACGTGATGTGCAGGTGAGTCGATGACGAAAAGGGTGATATCCTCATGATGGAGTGAGCTGATCTGTAAGTGCGTTTTCTTGGTCATGGAGGTGATCTGGCCGGAGCCTAGGGGATGCCCATCTATGGCTTCCACTGACACGTGGTGATGACATGTAACAAGAGGAAGAAGATGGGTTTCAGCAAAGGTTTTATCCACAAAGTTCCCCGCAGCACCCAAATCTATCAAAGCCCTGGTCCCAATGTCCTCATTATCAAAACTCAAACTCACAGACACTTCTAAGTATTTATTAGTGAAGTTTTCACTCACCCGTGGAGTCTCAGGACATTCGGGCCTGGTGGGGCAGTTCAATCGGAGGTGTCTGGCCAAACCGCAGTATAAAAACAACCTCTCGCGAATCCGCCGATTGCGTTCCTCTGAGGAGAGTTGAGTTGCTCCAAGCTGCATCGGTTCGGGTGATGTGGCCACAGGTGGGAGAGCATAGGTGCGCGGGGCGCGGCGGCCTCTTCTGGTGCATATCATATTATCCAGAGCGATAGCTAGGTTCATATATGCCTCCAGCATCAGCCTCTCATCGTGGCAGGCAAGTTCTGACTGGAGCTCATCAGACAACACTTGTCGGTCTTTAGCAGCTCTGGTGGCCATCCAGTTTGAGCCGCGAGGGTGCGGAAGGCAAGGGTGAAGTCAGCCGCCGTCATGTTGCCTTGCCTGAGAGTCATTATCTCATCCTCTGGGGCCCGTCCGGCTGAAGAAAAGTCGTGGTACGAGGGGTAAGTCATGCGTCTCCCATCCCACGTAGCCGTAGCCCAGTCGAGAGCTCTCCCGGTCAACAAAGAGAAAACGAACGCCACTTTACTATCGTCCGTGGGGTAACATAAAGGCTGCTGAGCGATAAAGTTGGTGCACTGCATGAGGAACCCCTTGCAATGTTCCGCAGCGCCGTCAAATTTCTCCGGTAGAGACAATCGTGGCATCATGGCGGATGGCTGTGATGGCGGCCGGAGCGCTTCCGGTTTGGTTGGCAGTCAGAGCGCGCATGGAGTTAACCAGCTCCTCTGTCATGGCGGAGAGTTTCTCCAACTACTGATGGTGTGCAAGCAGCACGTTGGCTTGATTGGTAACTTCCTGTGTGAGCTGAGTGATGGCCGCTGGATCCTGTTGCGGCGAAGTTTTATGTAATGACTGGGCTGACTCGTTTGGATCCATCTGCAGCACTTTATTGAAAGCAACAGCAAACAGGTTTAACTCACTGTGAACATGTCCAGCAAGGGTAACCAGAAAGATAGGTACAGTCCAGGCTAGGTTCGGGGCAGGCAGCAGGGTTCGTGGTCGAGGGGTCCAGGCAAGGTCATTAATGGGTAATCCAACAGGGTAAATAATCACTCGGAATTGCAGCACTGAACTAACAAAACTTCATGAAGAAGGAGCTCCGCTAGTCCGCATAAATAGGGCCCGAAATGAGCAACACCTGGAACTGATCTGAGTTCCGGGTAAGGAGAGTTACGTTAAAAGAGGTCCGGGTGGAAACTAGTATTCGGGAGAGGGTTCCCGCTGACGCCGTTCAGAACGCGCCACAGAGGCGCGGCTCGTAACAGTTTTGATGTGTTGACTAATATGCTAAGCACAGTATTATTGATTATGATTTAACTGAAGTGCGATATTTTATATTAAATTTAAATGTAATGCATTTTAAATGCACTTAATTGCATCTTAATCAGTAAATACAAGTTTCAGTAAAAATGACAGTTTAGTTCATGCTTATCAGAACACGCAACAGTCTTTTGAAAGATAATGACAATATAAGCAATTATAAAATTACATATAAGTACTTAAGTGGGTAAAATAAGTTGTCTTACATTAAAATAATTGCATTTAACATAAATGTGAATTATGAATAAAATGTTATGAACCGCAGTTAACATATGGACTTATAAATAAAATAAGCAGTTTTACCTTTGAATAATTACCTATAATAAATTTTTACTAATTGCAGTTAACGTGTACTTAAGTGGATAAAAAGAAGCAGTCTTAAGTTCAAATAATTGCATTTAATATGTGTACTATAATACATTTTAATTTAATTGCAATTAACAATTATTTAACACTTAAGTATATTCTTTTAAAGTATATTATTTCCGAAAAAATAACTCATGCTAAAGTAAGCTTCTTTCTTACACAAGCTTTTTTCAGTTTCTGTAAACACTTAGGCTAAAGAGCTTTCCTCTTATCATTATTATGTCTTTATTTATTATGAAACAAAAAATTCTTCTCACCTTAACATGCATGAGTCTACAAAGACTTTAGATTTTATCTCAAACAGGCCTTGGCAACATTATTTCGTACACTAATCTCTGTACTCATCATGATGGCTGGATGTATGAAACAGTTGCAGTAAACAAGGAAAAAAAGTCCATTTCCAATTATCCAAACCCATAGATAACTCAACAGGTGTGGTGTGAATTACATAAAGAAACTATCCCGAATCTCCTGGTTTTGTAGTGCACACCCTTCTTTTTTTAGCATATGATGAATCGAATTAATGTCTACCTTCATACCTTGAGTTTAGTTTATAGGTATAAATGTGCAACTGTATGGCTACAAGTACACCTATAGCAGATATAAAAAGGGATATATTCTGCACTGTGCACCTTGTACACTTAATAGCCGATAAGGTGTTATCTGTTTTATGCAGCTCTCTGCTCAGGGCCACACACAAACACATGTTCAGGGCTGTTCTCTGCCGGTGTTCGTCATTCAGTTTCCCTGCCCCCACCTACACACACACACTCCTCACAGCCAGGGTGTGGAGGCGAAACTCAATACTGCGGCTTCGTCCCAAACCCTAGTAAGCTGCCTATCTAGACAGCATTTTAAGGCATTGTATATAAGCTCTCAATCTGAACATCTCAAAACCCTCTAAAATATTTGTGTTATTTTTGAAGTAAGAACTTGTTAATTATGCTCATTAGAATCAGCCATTAGTGTAATTAAATCTGTCCTGAGGTGTTTACCAGGACTGCTGTTGGGTGTGACGCACTTGAATGACTGTAAATGGCTATATAGAGTGCACACTGAAAGTTTTGGGAAGTGTCATCGTACATGTCTCGTAAATTACAGTATTGTTTTGGGTGTACTAATACAAGAATCACTCCCGAAATGTGATTGACACGATAACCTTATCAAAGATTTGGTTTCTGTTAAAACATATGTTAAACAGAGTTTAAAATAAACATATTTTTGTTTATGCTCTGTGGACTAATGATGTTAATAAGCCATGTGAGAGTTTTTTAGCAGAAAAGATAGATATAGCATCTGCTAAATTTTAATTAAATTTAAATTTAACAGTGTAATTACGACATTGTTTCTTATATAGCCTTAATTCGTTTTAAATAATTTAAGTGCTGTCCTCTTGGAAGTTTAGCAGTCTGTAGGAAAGGTGGCGTATTTGTGAATATTCAAGTAGCCTACAGTTTTGTTTCTAGGATTTACTCCCACAAGCGAATGTAAACGTGAGGCAAATTACTGTGGGCTGCCACGTTTACCTCTTGAGAATATTTACAAACACACGCTTAATTTCAGATTCATTCGCGCTCGGATTTAAGCGTGTTTTGGCAATCCCACAAAATCTCCACCTGTTCCCGCGCTACTCAATTCGCAGCGAGCGACTGATCCAGGATTTGAGACACAGCCCGTTTCGGAAGCGGCGTCGAGTCACTCGCTTGTCCTCTCCGTCCGCGCTAGGGATTGGCCGGTTACTGTTAAAGACACTCCCCCGTTCACGCACGAACACCCTTCCTCGACCGCAATCTTTCCGCTCTAGACTAAATGTAAAACACCCGATTCTCGAAAGTTGACGGTGAAGTTTTGTTGTAAAGCGAGATTTCTTTTGGTTTATTTACCGCATCGAGTGACTACAGAAAGAGAGATGGTGCTGAAATCCGAGGACGGTGTCGGTGAGTGACTGACTATCGGCAGCTGTTACTTTTGCCAAAGTTACTCTTCGTAAAAACGCGTTTGAACGCGCTGCGCCGCGGATCTCTGTTTGGGGATAACGTTACACTGAAATTCAGTTGACGTTTGTTTAACTATTAAGCGCTCTAACTCCTTTAAAAGTTCGAGTTTATGTGAACGAATGTCCACAATGTTTTTGTTTTTATTTAGCTGGGAACAAACATGCTTTGAATAAATAAATAAATAAATAAATAAATATACAAACAATATTTTACCGTACATAGTTCACATGCTCAAAACAATAAAAGCAAAAAAGTACTCTGAGGGTAGTTAAAACATATTTTTGTAGGCTATTACTCAGGATGTGTAGTAATACTGTCAGCTCAGGCGTTCTGGAGACAACAATACTCCCTCATGTGAACTGTCCATCATCTTCTCTTAGTCGAGTATGCAGCTATGTTGTGAATTATTCATTGTGAATAAAAACCTCACTGGTTTTAAAGAGGAATGAATGTGTTTTATTGTTTCATAATCCTCTTATTGTTCTCTGATATTCTGCAAATGCCTCCACTGAGATGCTTTCTGCTACTTGTGCTTTATTACTGTAGAAAGTTTGTTTTTGCATGTGTGTCCTCACTTCCTGAGTCTTCTGTCTTTCCTGCATATTTTCCTGTGATGTTTAATGTGTCTGTCTTCCAAGTGTGCGACTCAAACAGGCTGTAACCTGTCCAGACTCCTCAAGTCTGAGGCAACATTCAGCATACCGCCGAATACGTGAAATATACGATTTCTCTTTGAATTCCCTTCTTTTTAAGCAGCATGTTTCGTGAAGGTTTAACAGCGTATTGTAACATGCTGCAGCCGTGTGTGTTTGTAACACTTGTTGTCTGAGGAATGTTTCCCAGCTGTCTGGGCTCAGTGAAGGGGGTTGGGATGTTTTTTTGGGAGAATGCTGAATGCTGGACGTGCAAAAATTCGTAAAGAACCAGTCACAAATGAAGAAAACGCATTAAAAATAATTTTGGCCCAAAACAACATGCAATTTAGTTTGAGCCTTTCTTGTTTACACACTTAAAACAGTAAAAAGAAAACGATACATTGAAAGTATTTCAAGAATATCAAGAAGATTGGTATAATGACTAATATATAATTACAATTATTACATGTTATTGCTAATATATAATTATAAGTACTGCTAAATGAACGGCCTAAATGTGACTTTTACCCCACCTGTTTATAATTTTTTTTCCTCTACAAAAATGATTGAATGGTGTTAATATTGATCTGTTTGCAATATATTGCTGAACAGATCATCAGTATATTATATTGCATATCCATATATGTCAGGTCCCAAGGTTTGAGCAACATATTTTTATACTTGTAATTGCATATTGCAAAATGGCTGGGTGTTGAAAAGTGCATCTGGTTTGAGCTCTTTCCATAGCAAGGGTGTGGGCTGTCTAAACCGCCACTTGAGAAAGAGCCTTAACAGGAAATGTCACCTTAAACTGAACTCTGGCAGGAAAAAGTCACTGCCTTTTAAATCTTAATGCAGCTGAGGATCATGGGAGACGCAGTGCTGATTAATATTATTAGCTTTAGTTATTTGAGCTACGATGTCAAATGGGGTGATCTTGTTTTTTATTTGCTCAGCTCCGCTCTGCTTGGTTTCCTGTCTTTGCACTGTAGATTATCTGTGTGACCGCTGCGGTCACGTGACTTCCTGTCACGTGTGCTGTATTAAGCAAGTAAAGGGCATGGGAGATGTTGACTGTTTTGGTGTTGCTATTATATACAGGTCAGAGATGTTTATAGGCTACATGGACAGCAAGCATCCGTGATGTGTTCTTGACTTCCAATCAATCCAACCATTCGCCCCCTCAGTTTATAAAATCAAGTCAAAGTTGTGTTTGCAGGTTAGCGGAAGTCTGTGTTAGTCAGACTTTGTAACAAGATGTTTACATGCCATAAGGAAACATCGTCACTCACATTTAAAGGGTTATTTTACACCTAAACGAAAGTTGTATCATTGTGTCATGTTGTTCCAAACCAGCAAGACCTTTGTTCATCTTCAAAACACAAATTAAGAAACGATCCAGAGTTGATCAGCAGTTTTGTGATGCTAGGAGAATACTTTTTTTGTGCTAATAAGACAAAAATATCATAATTTACTCAACCATTCTATTTTTCTGAGATACGTCTTCTGCCATTTCGGAGAGTATGTCAATTGAGCCATGTCACATGGTTTTACTACATTTCTGGATCTAGATCACTTCAGTTGTGTCCATGGAGGGTCACAGGACTCTGATTTCATCCAAAAATATCTTGTGTTCTGAAGATGAACTTATGGGATGTCTTAAAGGGTTTGTAACGATATGAGGGTGAGTAATTAACAAAATGTACATTTTGGCGTGAACTAACCCTTTAATTGTTAGCTTTACTACAGTTTCTGCCTCACGTAACCCAGTGTTCGGCACAGTGATGGACGTCTGTGGATGTTATCGGGGACTGTGAGGGGCATTGAAATGTCATTGTCTGCTCTGCTCTCATGTTGTTGACGAGGATGAGGAGCAAACTGTGGTGGAGTTGTGTTGCCAAAGCTATTTGGAGTGGATGGAAAATTACAAAATGCCAAAGGGTTCATTCATGATACTGTGTAAAAAAAACCCATTGTCCATGTACGTCTGAGCACAAGTGTACTTTGGCGAGAGAGGAAATAGTAATGCAGTTTAAGGTGTTTGCTAACCTGCTCGTTATGATTAAAATCAGTATAGGCAACACATGTTATTATGATAATGGTTACTGCACTTATGAGCTTAATGGCTTCAGTTTGAATAAAGTATTGTGTTAACATGAGCTAATGTTTAGTGACGATACTGCCCAAATCTCATTATTATTGCATGCAAACATAGGCTAGTCAATGACTTTATTATGTAGAATGCTCTTGAGCTTTTTCCTCAGACTTCCTATTATACGCTTCACCCTTTGCATGAAATATTTACTTGGATTTCTTAGCTTGAAAGCAAGCTTTACATAGAGCTTAACTGTGAACAGGCAACAAAATGACTCTTATATTCTCACGTGGCATTTACTCATATTAATATCAGCTTTTATGCATTTCAGATCAAGTTGCCATTGTCTTTAAGGTCCAATTCTTGCTATTAACCACCAGTTATTTATGACTTTTGCTTCATTAAAATGCTAATTTCCTGCTTATAGTTGATAAGGTAGTTTTTTTTAATGGTGGAATTAGGAATGTAGAATTTGATTATGAAGAATATATATATAAAAAATGTTAACGTTAAGAGATTCCCATGATAATCATCATTCTGGGTCTACAGTCATATGTGGTGTTTACTCATCAGATTTCTCCCGCGCGCTTTCATTTGTTCACATAAACGGCAGGATGTTTATTCTGCAGAGGTTCAGGATGTTTGCTCAGCGCAGCGGCCCAGCGCAGATCTGTAGCTAAATCCACCGCTGCCCCGTGATTGTTTAGCTAGGCTAATGATAAAAATAAGTCTGTCTGCATTCTTCGTGTACGGCTTGAAACAGTCTGGTATTGTCGTTGGTGTTATTTTTGGCTTGTGTCTGCTGCTCTGATTCCCTGGCTTTCACTCGCTCATGCGAGTCGTGTGATGTTGAACAAGAGTGTGTATGACACAGAACTGTGTCATCTCTCTGGAGGTCTGCCCTCCGCTGATTTATGACCCTCTCAGGACACACTGAAGCTGACGGATTCCAGAAAAACACATTTAAAGATGATCTCAGGCCTTTATGAGCTGGCATATTGATCATGTTCTTATTAAGCTTATCTGTGTCGATGAGCTACAGGGCCACCGTGAAGATATAAGAAGAAAAGTGTAATGGTATTGACATAATTTACAAGCTGCAGTTACCAGAACTTTACTGTAAATAACAAAATTAATAACTGATTTATTGATTTGTTAATATACCAAATTTTCTAAAACATTTTTTTATTTACTGGGATTGACAACCCAGACAGGTTTATAGAAGGTGCTATGTGTCAAATACACAGATATAAAAAATAATAGTAATACAATGAACATGAAATAAAAAACATAAGCGTACAAAAATGGTAAATGTACTATTGTATGCATTTGTATCTTATTGTAAAATTACATAGAATGTTCCAGTTGATTTATTTACGTTTTCCACTCTATATAGTGAAAGGGATAATAAAACTGTTTTTTACCGTAGAGTTGTTATGGTCTTTTACCGTTAATGTTATAATCTATTTTACTTTCCAAATACAATTATATGGACTTGCGTAGAAATTGAACATGACCTTTACATAGACAATGTCATGCTTTGTTTGAACTACATCAGCATTACATTTACACTACAAATAGTATGAGTGAGTGACGTGAATGTGACTTACTGGCCCAAGTGATGACATGTCCTCCTCTGCTTGTCCTAGTCATATGGACATGGCAACATTGCAGAATATTCATGAGTATTTAAGAGACTTTAATATACACCTAAATCAAGCAAACTTTGGTTGGTCAGATAGTATGTCTTAAATGTTTAATGTGCAGCAGAATGGCAATATGAGACTTGGTTAATAAAGGAAAAGAAAATGTCCTTTGGCCGGCACTGGAACAACTGATATAAGTCAAGTAACGGGATCCCTCCTGGTTCGAGATCTTCTGCTTGATGTGGAAAAAAATGGGGTGAAAGTTTTAGGAGTAATTGCAAGAAAGACTAGAGAGTGACCACTAGATGGGGCTTCTTTGTTTGTGATGGCATGATGTATAAGAGCAGAGGGAGGAGAGAGGGAGAGAGAGAGAGAGTGTGGGATGAGGAGAGGAGTGTCTACTCATGGACTTCAGCAGAATGTCAAATGTGTCTTCCTGTTCCTCCTCCGTTTGCTCACTTTGTCGTTCTGAACACCCGACTGCCGCTTCTTACCTGGTTATGTAGTCTGGGTTGAGTTTGTCTCTGGTTGCGCTGCTTACTTGGAAAATGAAGAAGAAGAGAGAGTAAACAGGAGTGGACGGGTATCAGAACGACACATCGACATCACAAAAAATTGCAGAACCAGGTCAGTTTGCTTTAACACTTAAATGGCTGTTCCTGGCTGTGTTTTTGGAAATGCTGAGACTGTGATGTTTCAAGAGTGTTGCATAATGAATGTATAGTACGCGTGTAATGTAGTACTGCTTAACATATTGAGTGGTTTGATCGCCTTCAGAAGGATCATTTGTGAACTCTCTGTGGTGATTAGTGTGTATTGAGCATGTGATGCTAGAGGCACATGGCTGCTCATCGCAGTCATCTCTTCCTTTTCTGCTGCATCTAGCAGTCACTGACCAACCATCAGCTTCATTTCATCCATCCACAAAGTTATTACACGTCTGTGAGGAACTGTACAAGCAATAAAATACTTGTTCATGTTTATACGAAGACCTTAAAGACAGAAAATATGTGATATTGAGTTTCTGTGATTCGTATTCGATGCCAATGATAGTTATTACCAATATGTTTTGTCAGAAGATTCCTGAAGCAATCCTCAGTTGTAGTCAAACTCAGGTAGAAAAGCGCTATGAGGAAAAGTATTGTGGCATTTATCCTGAGGAGAGTTGCAGTGGTGGCTTTTATAGAGTTGAGTGATCAATGATCTGCCCACTGTTTCTGTGTTCGTCTGCCAAGCAGTCCCACGCGGCCCTTGGAAATGCTGGACTCTGTATTTTTCAGCAGGTCAGAGCCAGTCCCCACTCCATTAAAGTCCAGTGCCTTGAACAGTGATCCTATACATGCAGTGAATGTGTGTTTCTGAGTACTTCAGTCTCTAAGGGTCATGCTACTGTATCAGAGGTTTAACATGGTGAACAGTATTCACACCAATGAGGCAAATGTTTCACGGTTTGGACTTAGTGGTACAATTTTGAAGGGACCTAAATTGGGAAAGAGGTAAAACGCTTATTCAGACCAAGCAAATAAACCATATTTGCCAATAAACGCACTGAGACACAGACGTGTCTTTGGATGATGAACCATTTCTTGAGTAAATGTTTACAGGCTGGCGAGACGGTGACCTTCTAAACCAAGCAGATCAAGGTTCTGCTGAAGACACTATGCAGGGCTGCATTTGAGAAGTAAGGACAATAGTTGATTAACGCAGAGGCAACCAAAAGGGATGGTTCACCCAAAAAAATGCATTAATTACTCATCCTTGTGTTGTTCCAAACCTGTAAGACCTTCTTCAGGATGAAAATTAAGGATAAACTCTTGACATCGTTAAAATGACGTCAGTATTTCAATCTTTATTTTATGAAGCTTTGAAACTATTTGGAAATTGCTGAATAAAGTCATTACTTTTGTTTTCTTTGCCCACAAAAAGGTATTCTTGTAACTTGAGAATAGTTGAAGGCCAAATATCATGTGGATCATTTTACCAATTTCCTTATTAGCAACCATTTGGGCCTTGAACATGGTAGTTGTGTCACTATCTCTAGATGGTCAAAAAGCTCTCGGATTTCATCAAAAATATCTTCTGAATATAGGCCTTACATGGTTTGGAACGATGTAAGAGTGTTTGTAATTAATGGCTTTAATAACAATGGAGCAAGTTGAGGTGTAGTAATGGTTGAGCCCTTTTTGAGCACCACGATGACATAAGCCATTACTTCAGTATTCCACTAAGCCAGCAAGAAGACATTTACCACATTCCAACTATTCGTTTTCCAAACCACTTGTACTATATAGGGTTGCAGGGATGCTCTCAGGCAGGGAAACGCCCTGGATGCACAGCAAGCCCATCACAAGTATGTTTGGGAAACCAAAGCACCTGGAAATAACCCATGAATTAGGGTTTCGAACCATGGACCTTCTTGCTGTGATGTTACAAATCTCCCCACTAAGCCACCAAACTGCCATTCACCACATTCTTTCTGTGATTTACTGCACACCGGAGGCATAGTATCCCTTGTGCTACCAAGAGTTAAGTGCTGAGGTACTAAAAGCTTTGGAGAAGAACCTTTTATACTTCTGAGTTTCCTGGTGGGATCTTACATGTGCTTGCTTCAATCCCTTAAACAAATGTTTGTCAGCATCTACTTTCATTTTCCACATATCTGTTGCCTTAGCAGTGTAATTCTGATACCGTAAGTAGGTTCTTACAGTGATCAGGAGTAAAACCAGCATCACTTGGAGACGTTGTACGTCTGGGCAATTTCTGCAGCTCTTTCATGACATATTACATCGAGAGCACTTGAGCTTATTTATGGGCAGATTTACTGTAGAGCCTTGGGCTCTCATAGGCACATGCTAAACTGGGTTAGATCCTCGACTATTAATTTCCTGACTTCGAGAGGAGAGTTCTGGATGGAAAAGAAGCATGCGGCAATTCTGACAAGATGGAAATCGGGCTGGGTCTTCAAGGCCTTGTTTATGTCAAGAGGCTCTCGGTAATTGTGGTTTTCTTTGCTGGGTTATGGTGCCTCTGCCCATTAGGAACGTCTCCACCTTTCCATTCACTCTGAACAACTGTAGAGCTGCTTTAGCAACCAATCAGAGCAAAACCCTCTTCAGTGTTTCGGCTTTAAGTAAGGACCACACAAACAGGTCAATAAAAACTCCTGCTGCTGTCAGCAACAGAACTCAGAGGGGAGATGTGGGCACACACACTAAATATGTCAGCGAAAAGCGCATGATAAATTAGGTCAGTGAATAAGCAGAAGAGCTTGTTCTGGATAATACCCTGATCAAACCAGCTGAGCTGTGTTTCACAAATCCAGAACATTGGTGTGTGAGATGCGGGATGAGACATGCTGCTTTTGGCGCTTTGAGACACATTGGTTTAGTTTGATTATTTTATGTCTCCTCCACTGACTTTGAGAACTTCCGAGGGTTTTTACATGGTTTCAGCTTTCATTCATTTTGTGCAGTATTAGTGTCACATGCTTGTTTTGATGATGGTGTTTTAGGGTCATTATTCCAATGTTTTTGAGGTTTTTAGAGTGTGTCTACCCAGTATAGAGTACATTCTTTTTTTACTTAATTGAAATAAGTAGTTCCACATTGGTGTGTGAGATGTAGGATGGGAGATGCTGCTTTTGGCACTTTGAGACAAATTGGTTTACTTGATTATTTTATGTTTTATAGTCATATTATTTTAAACAGGTCTGAGAATACAGGCTACAGTGGGTTCCAAAAGTCTGGGACCACTAATGATGACTAATGTTTTTAGGCTTATTTTATGCCTTGAAGTTGAAATGCTTTCTTAATGCAGACCAATATTTATCTGGCTTCTAATAAATAACTAAAAACATTGGCTACTGAAATAAACTAGCATTAATTACTCACCCTCATGTCGTTGCAAACCCATAAGACCTCCCAGACAAAAATTATATCATTTACTCTATACATTCTTCTCCCGCGACTTACGTCTTCCGACATTTTTAGGGAGTATCTCAACTATACGCAATATATACGCAAGCTGGCTCTCTGATATCATCAAAAATATTTGAGTTTGTGTTCCAACGATGAATTAATCTCTTATCTGTTTGGAACGAAACGAGGGTGAGTAATTAATAACACAATTTTCATTTTTGGGTTAAATGACCCTTTAAAGGTCTAAACAAAGACTTTTCAGCACTACTTAAAAAAACAGAAATAGTTGAGATAATAGATTAATTACTGTGTATTAGTCTTTAACGCTGGAAAATTCTTAGTCTAGAAAATACTTAATGGTATTTGAGCAATATAAGACAGCAGCTGTTTGTAAATTGTTCTAATGTGCAATAATTGTAGCCGTTTGCTTTATATTGCACAATAGTGTTTCTTATATTTTGTTAATTCTCATAATCCTAAACATCTATAATTGTAGAGGCAAGAGTTTTACCCTTTACTGCAATTGCTCTTTTAGATATTTACATATAGTGGCTAATCAGTTGAATGTCTTGCACACTGACGGAAATGGTTTACTTTTTCATTGCAAAATTAGATGGCTAGAGACAGAAAAAGAGAAGTGACTGGCTTTGTTTGTGGCTCTTGACACTTTAGCCGTGTGTAGGTTCGTGTGTGTAGGGTGTTGTAGAATGTGTGGGTGATTCTGATTAACAGCCTGACTGTTTCAGTCAGATTACTCCATTTCTGATCCTGCAGCCCTAATATTTGAGACCGACTCATTTATCAGTTTTGGAGCTATGTTAAATCGCTTTTAATTACGGTCAAGTAATACAATTTGTAAAGGCGTATCTACAGGAACTCATGCATTTGCATCTTACAGCCCCTAGTGAGGAAGTCCGAGGCGGTTGTGCCAAGGAGAAAAAAAAAACTCCAGGAGATGTTTAGGCAGTGGAGGGAAAGAACCTGTGTGGGAACCGTCCTCCTGTGGCGTTACTGTGAATTCATGCTCCTCGTGTGGGTTTTTGGAGCTCTCTCTTCACCTCATTTCATTGTTCGTTGCTGAATAAAGCAGAACTGTGACGTTGCATGATTTTGAGGGTTTTTCCATCATCAGACTGCGTCAGTACAGGAGACAGAACACAGTCTATGTGAAGTGGTTCACCATGTCTTTCCCACTGACTTTGAGAACTTGCAAGGGTTTTTACATGGTTTCTTTTTAAATCAGCTTTCGTTCATGTTGTGCAATATTACTGTCAACATGCTTGTTTTGATGATGGTGTTGTAGGGTCATTATTCCGATGTTTTTGAGGTTTTTAGAGTGTGTCTACCCAGTATGAGTACATTCTTTTTTACTTAATGGAAATAAGTAGATGTTTTGTGTCTGTTTAATGAATCATCACCATCGCAGAATTATTTTGCGGTTTAAAGTTCTTCTTAATGATTTTGATGGACTGTGATGATAGCCCACATGAAGATTTGTATTTTTTACAGTTGGAAAAATCAGTTTCCCTGCGTGATCCCTATAGTTTCATTTGTAGCCGAATGTTTCAGAGGGATTATCTGCTGTGAGATGATTGGTTTTGCCCGCTGAGATTTTTCGGCACCCTCACAGATGGGGTTTGAAACGGTGACGGATTGCCATGGCTACAGGAGGATACTGTGAGTGAGATTTAGCAGTCACATGGTGAATGAAAGTTTGTGAGGACACTGTGGCGTCTGGCTAGAGAGCGGCAAGCCCATTTCTGTGATCCTGAAGGCGTAATTTACGCAAGTTTGGTGGTCTGCTGGTCGTTTGGATCTGTCTGAGCTTCTTTAGGACACAGGTATTTGGGGATATGTTTATTTACTCTTTTGTGCTTTTTTGGCATGTTTAAAGCAGCTTACACTTCTCAAACTGTTCTTCGACCAAGTCTAAAAAAGGAAGCCAAAAGGAAAGCAGGCCTGGTTGTTGTTTCTTAATAAAAAATGATCAGAAGATTGTTGTTTGGCTGACAGAAAAACAGCTTTTTTTCATGTTTCTGTTTTGTTGTCCTCAGTGCCTGACGACCTCACGCCTGAGGAGCAGAAAGAGCTGGAAAACATCCGCCGGCGAAAGCAAGAGCTGCTGGACGACATTCAGGTAATGAAGAACTGGGGTGAATCATTCATTCAACACCAGCTCTTAGTGTTTTAGCTGCATGTCTAGTAGAGGATCTTTGGTTTCAAGGTAGTGTTTGAAGGATTTTAGTTTGAAATCATTGAATGTTTGCTAACACTTCAGTATTGGGACCAATTCTCACTATTGAACTAGTTGCTTATTAGCAAGCACATAATTGTCTGTTTACTAGGCATATATTTTGCATATATCCCTACCCAGTACCTAAACTACCTTAGTACAACTGCCTTATACACAGAGACATTGTCATGTTACAATAGAAAGGCTTCCTGTCCAAACTGTTGCTATAAAATTAGAAGCACACAAGTCCCTAGTTCTTTTGGCGATATAGGGTATGTGTGATATGTGGTGATGATGTAGAATCTAGTAATTCACAAAATATTAACACAATTTGTCCAAATAGGAAATGACTCAAGCTGACAGGAACAGGGCGGAATTGTTTAGGGAAGGACACTCATGTATGAGCCAAACGCGGATCATTTTAAGCTTCATTACTATGACACAACCAAATTGATTCAATCTGTCATGGCACTGACCTCCAATATACAACATACTATACTTACTTAAAATTCCTTTTTTCCATGGGAATGTTTAATTTCTCTCTAAAACACATTTCTACATGTGAAGTTCTTCTGACTGTGAAGTGGTTCTGTTCTTGAGTTGGGAAGACAAACGTCTGGGAAAACCAAAACTTTTTTAGACGTATAAACAGACAAGAACAAACACTTGCGCGATTTTCACCACCGTACAGTTGGTGGTTAAACAGGAAAAATGAATTGGAGGAGGGAAACCTCTTCATTGTGTGACCTCAGGACCAGTCTGGCTCCAGACGGTCACTAAACTCTTGGCAAAAGAATTGGGCCTGTATCCTAACTCCTTTTATCTCTACAAACACATGGTAAAATAATCCAATTTGGAAGTCTGTAGTTTTTACTCTGGGGCCATTATCCAGTTGTCATCCTTTAATGACATTTATATCAAACAGAGCAGTCTAGAGCAAACGATTCATTCACTGGAATTAGATTTGAGCCGTTAATGTCAGGCCTTGGTGAGGTGGGACGGGACTCCTGCAGAGACCTCCAAAGCACTCTCTTCTAGTAGACCTTTAGGCATTGTCATGCACAGATAAGTATGTGTTTAAACGGTAAGGTAGAAGCCAACCTCGATTGGTTGATTTTATGCAGAATTTCGCTTTCTTTGAAAACAGAAAATGACTTGCTGTTGAAACTTTCATCATTCTTTGCAGGACGTGGTTATTGTAAATGGCTTGTTTTACTGCCAACGCAACAGAATGTGCATTTCTTTTTGTTTCATTTCTCATCTTTATCAATCACTGTAGTAGTGGTGTTATCTCTGTAGTCTGTTTTGATCTCATGTCCTCTCCCCACAGCGTCTGAAAGATGAGATAGCCGAGGTGACTAGTGAGATCGAGAACCTGGGTTCCACAGAGGAGAGGTGAGTGGGCGTCCCTTGACAGACTACTCATATGCACCCACCTCCACTGATGCACTCCCTTTGTGAGTCATTCATGAGGTCAAATCTGACTAACATCTTAGCATCTAGCTACACACTGCACAATTCTGCAAAATGAAGCAGATTAGTGAATTTCCAGAAAACTGACAGCGCATTTTAGAAAGTGTTTTGTAAGTGGAAGAATGCAGAGTTTCAAAAATTGGCTAAAAATAAACGAATGGAAGTAAAAGTAATATATTTATTCCTGGTTGCATTTGCACCAGCAGCCAGGAACTCCGCAGTTGCTGGCCGTGATGTTTTTATTCGCAGCATTTACAAACTTTAACAGCTGGTCAATGGGGGATGCGGTAATCTGAGCTGTTTGTGTCGTGGGATTCACGTTAAGAGTAGCTCCATTTCCATTACAGATTTGCGCAAAACTTTGGCGATATTTGATCACAAAAAGTTTTGAGAAATGACGCACGTTTCCATGCATGATTCATTTTAATACTCTCTTCCTATAAATTTTCAACCTGTAAGGGAAACTCCTACAAACGAATATGCAATAAGGTCAGGGGCAAAAATAGCTGTGGCCGCGCCTTTTAAGCGCTAATTCTTCACTGCATGTCGTTAATGAATCCTGACAATACAATTTTAAAGCCAAAATGGTTTCCAGTGGTACAATCTGGCCCTAAATCGCCAATGACAATTTGCAGTGGTATTATTGAGGCTGGGAAAACAACAAACTGCTGCTGTTTTCCATGTCCATTGAGTAAATATTGTTACATGGCTTTTTAAAATTGCCAAGTAGCCAGTGTTTCAAATGTGTTGGCCAATCAGCGTAAACTTTCACCACTGATTCCTATAGTTCCTATAGAACTGTTTTAGATCCTTCTCTAAAGTAGAAGCTGAATGACTTCCCGAAAGAGAGTTCTTAGAATAAAACCATTCCTAGTTGCTGTGGTGTGAAAGCAAAAAGTAAGAACCTCTACTTCTCCTTTAGATCTAGGAACTATGAAAAGGTTGCAGTGTGAAAGTGTCTTTTGGAGGATGTCAGTATGGAAATATATTAAATAAAGCATTCAAATCAGGAATTTATGTTTAAAAATCATTATTTATTTATTACTGCAGGAAGAACATGCAGAGGAACAAACAAGTGGCAATGGGCCGCAAGAAATTCAACATGGACCCCAAAAAGGTGATTAAGTAGTCTATCAAAGCATGCTCGCTACATGGATTCTGTATCATTTCTCTTTTTTTTAAAGGGTAAATACTTTGAATACATGTGTTTTTTTAGGGGATTCAGTTCCTCATTGAAAATGACCTTCTGAAGAACACCAGTGAAGACATTGCACGCTTCCTTTACAAGGGTGAAGGCCTTAACAAAACTGCAATAGGCGACTATCTGGGAGAGAGGTGAGTGTGTGGATTGGGTCAAATAAAGAGCTATTCACTCAAAAATAAAATGATGGAGCCCAGTAGTAATAGTGATGCTTGTCCAGTTCAACTTTTTTAAGGGTTTAGGTAGGTAGAATTAGCTGTCTATCGACCTTTGTTTCTTTAAGATGCTGAAATTAGCAAATTTTCGTTGTCTCAAAGGTCCTTTGTGTCCACTGTCATTGGTGCAGAGATGCACACAAAGCTCCACTCCCACTGAAGTCAGCTTCTTCCCAAACAGCATTCTGCTGATCAGCGCGGTGGATTCATGATGAAAAATCTGTGTGGGGAAATGTTTTCCTCCTACCAAATATTACCGATCACACAAACTCCTGTTGGAAAATGCCATGCATTCAATGGCGATTGTGACTGCGAAGTCCTTTCGTCCGGTGTTGCATATTTGCATTAGCTAAATGTAATTTGAATAAATAAAATATAGCTTACCCATTGCATTTGAACCACCAAATTTCAGATTTAAAATTTGTAGGCAGCATTATATTACTTCTATACCTAGTGCTATCAACAGATTAACCACGATTAATCGCATACAAAAAAAAAAATTGGTCTGAATGAAATCATTTGCCACTAGGTGCTGCTTTTGAAGGATTAAAAGCTCACGAATGCTGCTTTAAATGAAATCGATCAATCGCTGTTGGGGATTGGAAAAATGAGTCATTGAACGAATCGTTTGGGAGTCTTTGAACAAATCAGGTAAAAAAACAAATGCAGATTATAATAAAACGCAAGTATTTTTTGACCTTGAGTGCGTGTCAGCCTGTTGTTTGGGACTCCCAAAATATGAACCTTCATAACCCCTAATAGGGGCACTTTAAAGCCTTTGTGCTAAATTCCTGGAAATCTGTCATCTTCTTACTGCAATTTGTATGTAGATACAGGATAAGGTGGATTGTTCTGTAAATCCCATCTGCATCTGTCTTTGATTATCCTTTTATCCCGACTCTAAGCTTATTATGACTCATATTTAAGGAATGTTGACTCAAACAGGACTAAAATTCAGTCATTTAAACATGTGTGTTATTCCAGTTCACCGGGCAACCTCTAGTGACTTGGTTGCATCGGCGCAAGAATTCCTTTTTTTTTTTTTTTTTTCTCCTTCTTTGTCTCATCTTGGTTTTCGTTCCTACCGCTTCCTTGTTTTCTCTACTGCTTCGGTCTGGGTGTGTCTGCTGGAAAAGTCAGGAAATGGAGAGCAGGGCTCTAAGACACAGATCAGATTGTATCTGTGAGCACTTCAGCTCCTCTGGCAGGGAGGGGTCAGCAGTGCTTTGTTCAGTGAGTGCACTGTCACCAGATCACCGGGAAAGTGTGTAGAGAGGACAAGATCGCCATCATCCCCATGAGGGATATCACATCCTCCGCTTGTAGAGGTTAAATGGCCAGGCTTTGACAAATGGTGCAGTGCTGAATGATCTCACATCCACTTTGTCTTGAAGAAGTCTCGTGCAGGAGACATTATTTATATTAGGAGATATTTTTATATCCCTTTGTTGAAAATTAACTCAAAAGGCTCATAAAGATGAATGAAAAGAGAGAAATCATTTGTTTATGATAAATAGTTGTAATTTAGTCTAGAATTTTCTTTTTGAGTGAACTATTAAGTGTGCTTTAAGTTGCTTTGGATAAAATAGTCAAATTACTACTTACTCTCATTTTCGCTTTTCTCAACAGGGATGACTTCAATATCCAAGTCCTTCATGCTTTTGTGGAGCTGCATGAATTTACAGATTTGAACCTGGTTCAGGCTCTCAGGTAAAACTGGCTCTACGTATTTATTCAACCTGGTCTCATAAAAATATGTACCTCTGCGCACTTTTTTTGTGCGACACATTTTTTTATGTGCCTTACTACACGTTTCACATCCACTGAGGGGCAATAAAACACAGGTTCAATACGTAAACCCTGACACATTTCTATTCCGATATACAGTAGGTATTGCTGCAGTTCAAAATTGAATATCTGTGACTGTTGCTAAAAGTTAATGCTGCATTTGTGTTGGAAATATGCCCTACAGCAAATCCAACCCTAAACCTACCCGATAGTGTTAACAAACGCAAAACTGATATAAATATGTCTTTGTTGATGCAACTGTGTCATGTCAACGTCCTTGTACACAGATTTGAGCTGTTTTGTTGAACAATAGTCACAAAGGATTTCAACCAGAGCTCCTGGCCTCACCATGAGCTACCAAACAAACCTACCGTCTATAAAAACCCATAGATATGAAGCTGGGTATGCGTGATGCTAACATTCAAAAGCATCAGTTTTCCAATATACCAACATATTAATATTGTTTTGAAGTCATAACATGATATTCTTCATGTAATTGTACAAACATTTATTAACATTTTATTAATCAAATCTCTGTCCATTCGTGTGAAAAGGAATTAAAGGTCTTTTAATGCCTCTAGTGTTCATTTCCTTTGGAAACTGCAGTGATATGTACTTATTGGTACGTATTTCATGTCTCGCTAAAAAGTGCACCAAAGTACGTTTATGCCACGAGACCAGGCAGCTGTATAAAAAGCAGCACACTGACATGTCATTGTAAACAAAACCAGTGTATTTTGCAAGATGTATATGTGATTTAATCTCTTGTTTTGAATATCCTGATATATAATGTGTTTTAAATCTCATTATGATGTTTGTCTCCACACAGGCAGTTTCTCTGGAGTTTCAGACTTCCTGGAGAGGCTCAGAAGATCGACAGAATGATGGAGGCGTTTGCCCAGCGCTACTGCCAATGCAACCCGGGGGTCTTTCAGTCCACAGGTGGGTTTGTGTTCACTGTTCAGGCATGCATTCATAGCATTTCCAAGAAACACGAGCTGTGTTTTACCAATGCTGCTTCCCACAATAATGCTCACAAATTGAGAGTTTGAAATTTTGGACAGATACGTTCTTCTCTAAATAAATTAGATTTACCAGTAGCCTATATTCCCAACACGGTTAAAGGAAATGTCCAGGCAAAGGGCATTTAACGTTTTATTGTGTGTAAATGCTTGCAAGTTTACACACAATATTTACACCCTGCTAACCTGCACACCCTTTAAGTTCTCTTTTTGGTCTGTTTGCTGTGTTAGATGCCCTCCCTGTATGTTCATGTCATGTTTGCCCTCAGTCACTTCACAATCTTATATGTGCATGAAATATTTAAATGACAGTGATGGAAAGATGCTGAATGTCATTGGAACACTGTGGTGCTTTTGCAGACACATGCTACATTTTGTCCTTCGCCATCATCATGTTAAACACCAGCCTTCACAACCCAAATGTAAAGGACAAGCCCACAGTGGAGCGTTTCATCTCCATGAACAGAGGAATTAATGATGGAGGAGACCTACCAGAAGACCTGCTCAGGGTTGGTTTCTTCTCGCTTCTTTTTATGTCTGTAGTTATGTGTTGTATTTTTTATTTTTTCCCCACGTTTCCGCAATGTATTATATACATGGTTATGTACTGTATATGTGTGCTTGTCCTTACCAAATGTATTCTGAGATTTACAAGGAAATGGTTTTAAGCAAGGAGGAGAGATAGCTATTTGCAAATGGTGTACAAACCATTATATTCAAAGGGTTATTGTCCTACGTTTTCTAGTTCGCCCTTCTCTCATCTCTCTTCATTTAGCTGCCTTTGTTGTCATTAGGGATGTAAATGAAAATGAATGATGTGATTAAATCGCTAAAATGCAGAGTAATGGCAAACAAAACAGAATAGCAGGAAGTGAAAAAAGCATGTCTTCGCTTGCCTTGTTCAGAATAGAGCTTTAATTATCCTGTTTACAGGAAAAGTGAATAGGTGCATGCGGCGCCAAAAGAAATCGACTGCCGCCTTACAAAACAATGCATTCTAAGAACATTTGTCCGACTTCGATCAGCGCTGCAGCCGCCTTTCGATCACATGTGCCATCAAAGTAGAACGTGTGCTGCGTTTTTTTTCTTAAAAACGTTCCTGTATGTAATCAATCTTAATATCGAATATCTGATATTCAAACAAAACATTCATGATGAACATGAAGATTAGGCAATACGGGAATTTCAATCGCTACGATTGAAGGCAAAAAATGGATGGTCTGCGTTTGCGTCTGATGTTGATTCTCGCCAGCCGGTGGCGGGCTAGTGTAGTGCATCTAGAACGCACCTATTGTGCAGACGCCTCTTTGGAACAATATTGTTCTTGGTTGGAATATAATGTGCGTTCAAACATGTTTCTTACGTGACAATTGAAAAATTATATATAAAAATATTTACGGAACATGTTACGGAAAAATGTAAACCTGCTGTTTCACCTGCTTTTTTTGCACACACTTTTTATTGCGTTGTGTTTCGGTATATAAGGATATGCGTAGCTTGTTTATCTATTGAGCTTCAAAGTCTTTTGCTTCGACTCTATGCAGAATCTATACGAGAGCATCAAGAACGAGCCCTTCAAAATCCCTGAAGATGACGGAAATGACTTGACACACACTTTCTTCAACCCAGACAGAGAGGGCTGGCTGCTCAAACTGGGTGAGTGGGACTACATGAGTAAAATACGGATTCGTTTTTACCTTAGATTTGGATAAGAGATGTTCTGATGGAACTGAGTGTGAGGTTTAGGGTTTACGCGCACTTCCTGTAAGCCCTTTTCTGTGACCTTTACAACACTTTTACACGTAATGTTATACTGTAGCACATCTTTCCCTCTCCTCTCTTGATGGATATGAAGGTAATCGCACTTCATGATCAACTGCTTGAGATTGAACACATTCTATTATTCATTATTTTATAATTACACATAATGCGACTGTATTTTAGGAATCGGAGCTCTGTCACTGAAAGAGAAACTGCCCCTTCAGTTTTCAGTTCTAGTAAGACAGGGTTAGGGTTAGGTAGGAATTATATAAATGTAAATCCATGGTTACTGTAAAATGCCAATGAGAGTAAAACACATTGCTTTTGCTATATTTATGCGTAACAAAAATTTCATTCATTTATATAACCATTTCAGGCCTACAAATCCTACTTTTATAATTCTTCAAAGCCACTTGGTTGAGAACCACAATTTCAGAACATTAAAAAGACTTCAAAAAGCATAAATCTTAAATGATACATGGATTTCACAGAGAGCCCGTCTTTTATTGTTTGAAATGACAATACGCAACAAAAATACAATACTTAACTAAACCAAAGTTGACCAGTTCTCATATTGCAATTAAGTAAAATAACATGTACTTTACACAAATATGAATCATACATATACATCAGTGATATTATAAGCATCAAAGCAAAGTAAATGCATTAGTATTTTTACTACAGCATATTATTACAGATACTTAAAAAAAACATTTTCCCTGTGTTGGATTTTGTGAATTGAATTCTTTCCAGTGTATATTTGTACTTTTATCCTGTTTTACTTCGAAATGGTCCTCCGTAATTCACAGCAACAGGAAATGCACACGTTCTTCCTTTGATCAGAGAGGCAGCGTGTGGGGAGTATGATTTCCTATTTAATTTAATTTTTTTTGTTTCCTTTTCTTCCTCGTTTGTTTGTTTGTTCCCATGATTTTGGCTGTTGTCTTTCCCTCAGGAGGTATGTAAACCTGTTCTTCCCAAACAATCGCTCATCTCTCGCTCTCAGGTGCTTTTGGTGATCAGCCTTGCTTCCTGTCCCCTTTTTCTGTTATTAGCCACTCTAGGTTTATTTAATCCCATGGGGTTTGTCTTTCCATGTTTTTTTTTTTTTATTCTAGTTTTTACATGTTCCTTCATTCGTTTGTCTGATCGCTCGTTTTGTTAATCGAATCAGCGATTTTTGTCCTCGTGCCGCCCTGTCTCTGCGTGGTGGCGGGTGCTTGGTTTTTGATTTCGTGACCACCACCGTATTGAAGAGCACCTCTCTGTTTGCTGTGGTGTTCGAAACGTTCTCTCTGTGTCATTTCCACTTTGGGAGTTGCAGTATTTTCTGGTTCCTCTCAGTCTGAACAGAGCCCAGCAAACACTGGAGATTAAAGGGATCAGCACATAAGATTTAAAGCATAGTTCATCCAAAAATAAAACTTCTGTCATCATTTACTCACCCTCATGTTGTCCCAAACTAATACGACACAGCATCTGTCCCTCAAAACGTGTGTGACAAGCGTAATGCGTCACCATGGAAACAATAAGTGAAAACTTTGGTGAGTTTAAAATACTCCCCAATGAAAACCTTTAAAGCGTTATAAACTGCAGAAGAAAAAATCAATTCGATACTTGCGCACTTTGTCGCAAACCCAAAGCACGTAAACAGAAAATCACCTCTCAGATGCAAACGTTCGATTTAAGTAAAAATTAACTGTTGGTGGAAAACATTATATTAGATTTGTGCATTAGGTCTTAAAGTGACAGCATTCTAACACATGCTGCTGTCTGTGTAATTAAACAACAAAAGGCAAAGAGAAACTTACTGCTCGAGTATTTTTTATAGGTATTGTAGAGACTTAGTGCTGCCTAACAGTTAATCGAATCCAAAATTTAAGTTTTTGTTTACATAATATCTAAATGTGCACTATGTATATTCATTGTTTATATATAAATAAAAAAAATATGCATTTTATATATATATAATGCAATGTAAATACATAGTTATTTTAAAATATATACTGTTTATTTGTATATCTATATTGACATAAAAATAAACAGCACACACAAAAATATGTGAACAAAAACTTTCTTTTGGATGTGATTTAATCATTTGACAGCACTAACAAGAATCAATGTATATCAAATTCATGTATAAACTATTTTTTTTACGTTTGATTACTAATTTATTTTTTGTCATTTTTATTTGTTTGTTGTTGTTGCTTTTATAGCTGTGATAGATAATTTTCATAATTCATATTTTTTTACGTTCTATTTATTTTAGAGCTTTTAAGAGCTTTAGTTAGGCTACTACTTTTTTGTGTTAGTTTTTATTCTCGATAATTGTGATACTTCTAAATATAAATAAATATCTAAAATGATGACAAACATATTTCAAAAAACATTTTTTAGACAAAATAATATCATTATCATAAAATAAAGTTGCACATAAAACTTTGGTCATATAAGAATTTGTAAAAGAGCAGCTTGGACACACTTCTAAACATCTTCTTATATGTTCTCTTGAATTCATATGGGTTTGGAACAAAATGATGACAGAATTGTTATTTCTCTGTGAACTGTTCCTTTTTAAAATGATATTCAAACATTGGTTAAATATCTGGAGCGTACAGGAAGTGGTGTTTGGTCTGATTAGACTGAGTCAGAAAACTGCATCTGGACCAAAGACTCCTGTTCTTCATGCTGTATGTAAAGTATAGATGTGTGTGTGTGTGGGATGCTGGATTGCAGCGCTGAGGAAAGTGTGTGCGTGTATGTGTGTGTGCGGTCAGATCGGACTCACCCCTAGGATGCTGGGTGAGGATGGGTTTGTGAATTGCTGAAATCAAAATCAAACCATAATACGCAGTCAATAATCTGAGATAAAACAAGATGAAGCCTTATTGTTGTCAGAGACCTGACTAGGAACGCCCATCGCTCACCCAGCCCTGTATCAGCGTCTGTCGATCAATCAGTCAGTCACGGCTCTTCACACCCCCTCCACAAATCTCCTCCCTATCGGAGGTGTTTCTGGACGGGGTTTCTGCTGTACGCCCCGCAGCTGGAGTGATCATTAATCAGCTTGCTCCGAAACCTCTCACCTGCTGCAGTGCTCTGATTCGTGTTTGTTTTGTTTGTCGCTCACGCCAGTACTAGAATACAATGGCAGTCTGAGTGCAGGAGGATCATTTCCTGTTCAGCAGAAATGCTTCAGGGTGGTTGACATGACCTGCTTGTGTGCGGTGCTGTATTGCATAGAAAACTAATTTAAAACAACATTAGGCCTGTCATGAGCATGAATTTTATGCTGATGCTGATTTTAAATGCTTTACAGGAATACATGCAAATATAGGCCCATATGATTTTCCTTACTGCTGTAAAATTAATATTTTAAAAGTTGATATTTAGGGTTTTTTTGTGTGTGTGTGTGCATATTTAATCTTGGTTCAATGTGCATTCACACTGGATCTCAGCAGACCAGTACAGTAACAGCAAAATATTGCGTACAGAAAATTACAATTTAAAAATCTGTTCTCTATTTGAATATATTTCAATAAATACTTAAGTGTCGGCATTCTTCAAAAAGCATTCTAATATGTAAATCTACAGCTCAGTTGCTATGAATTATTATTACTGCTTATATATACACACATCAAATTGTAATAATATTTAAATACAGTCATAGAGAGAACGAGATTAAAAAAAAAATCTATACTATAATATACATCCTGTGGCTATCATTAGCACTACATAAAGCTCTAAAACCCCAAAATGTTTAGCTTGACATGGTATAAAAAAAAAAAAAAACAAACAAAGTAAAACTAGAGCATTTACTGCATAAAATTGTGGTTGACGTCTACAGACATTAACCACGCTTATACACAGTTAAATGTGTTTGGTTGCCAGTGTGATCAGGTTTCCCTGCAGAGGAAACAAGGGTGGCGCAGGTCAGAGGTCATCCTTCGGATCAATGAGCGCAGTGTTTACCTTGCAGTCCCTATAGAGATGGACGTGGGAAAACGTCCCAAGAATGTGAGCTTAAGAATGTACTGCACTGACCTGCCTTCAGAGTCTGTCACAGCAGATTACTAACACAGTCTGTTAGTTAATTACTTAACTTAATTATCACTGAAAGAGCGCTGCAGCGCTGACGTGTTTTGTAGGCCAGTCAGTAGTTCACCCTGGTTACTGTGAAAAAAGCCGGTTGGTGATCGATGAGATGATAATCTTCACAAATGAACAACGTTTTCAAGCTTAAATACAATCACCAGAATTCAAATGTTAAACATATGCCATAAATGAATTACACCACGAGTTTGGTTTTCAAACTCTTTCAAAAAGACTAGTAACAGCTTTAACGGTCACTTAATGTCTTCAAATAAAATGTAAGCATATCTTTTGCTTGCGAATAATCTTTAGATTATTTCAGACCAAAAACTCACTAACAAACAGGATTTTGATTTCGTTTTAGGTTTTAGTTCTACAAAAATGTCATCCCTGCTGCACTTGATTCTTTTTTTTTTTCTCAGTTTAGTTTAGTTTAAAAAAAAACAAATATGTTTTTAGGCATCGTCATTTAGTCTACATTTTATTAATATTTTGACTTTTTGCTAATGGTATTGTTAAAAATATAAAAGAGAGGACAAGAAATAATGATGACCTGTGTGTATTTTACTATCTGCTCTCATGGCATGAACGTACCTGGGTGCACTTTTATGCAAAATATGTACCAACAAGTACATATCACTGCAGTTTCCAAAAGAAATGAACACTAGAGGCAGTAAAACTGCATTTTATTCCAAACTGACACCTTTTATTCCTTTTCACACAAGTTTACAGAGTTTCGATTAATAAGCTGGGATATTTGAAAACTGATTCTTTTGAACGTTAGCATCAAACATATCCAGCTTCATACATACAATACTGTATGGGTTTTCAGTTCGACAAAACAGTTAAATCTGTGTAAAATTAAGTTGCATCAACAAATGCGTTTTTATATCAGTTTTGTGTTCGTTAACACTATCGGTTAGGTTTAGGGTTGGATTTGATGTAGGGCATATTTCCAACATGATAGAGCATTACATTTTAGCGAAAGTCCACCGATATTTCAATTCTGAACCACCGCAATACATGCCTATATCAACGTAATAACATTTCCAGGGGTTCACATATAGAACCTGTGTTTTAGCGCCACTCAATGGACATTTCTCTTTGAAACTGCGGCGAAACGTGCAGTAAGGTACATTAAAATGCAAAAAATGACAGAGGTACATTATTAGTACATATTTCACATGTTTCTGGAAAGCAAACATCGACTAGCTCTACAGGTTCTTGCTGTTTAAAAAAGCTTTGGCTGGTCTTCTAGGAGGAGTTTGGGGGTGGTGTTTAGAGGAATGGCAGCTCATGTGATGTGTGATAGTTGTGAAGGTGGACTCGTGGAGTTGTTTTGAGCATGGTGTGGTGCTGGTAAGGAATGCTGTGCTTGGGCCTTACTGGACACGGAGTCGCTGTAGAAGAGCTCTCATTGTCTGTTCATCTGTCTGTCTGCTCTTCTGCCGCTCAACTCTTCAGCTGCACGGATCTGTGACGTATGACAACTCATCACACAGAAAACTAACACTCAGCTTATGTTCCATAGGGGGACGCGTCAAAACCTGGAAAAGACGGTGGTTCATTCTCACAGATAACTGCCTTTACTACTTTGAGTACACTACTGTAAGTACTGAAGAAAACCCATCAGAGCATCCGAACCGTGTGATATAAATGTGCAATTCAAAAAAATAAACTCACAATTGTGAGATATAAAGTCAGAATTGTGTGATATAAACTCAATTGCAAGTTATAAAGTCAAAATTGCATGATGTGAATGTGCAATTCTGAGAAATAAACTCGCAATTGGGACATACAGTCAGTCAAAATTCGTCCGTTTTCAAAAACGTCCGGCTCAACATCACAATTGCGAATTTATATCCCACAATTCCAAGACGACAAAAAGTCTGAATTCCAACTTTATATCATACAATTGTGAGTTATAACCACTAAAATAGTATCATCAATAGTATCAATGGCTGAATAGCTGATCAAGTTGTTATGAAAAAAGTATAAATAGTTGGTCATATTGATTGTTTGCAAACTGATTTCTGTGTTGTTTAAATGTAACTTTTAGTAATATTTTCTTAAAGCCAATAATAATGGTTTGATTTTAGATTTTTCTTAAAGGAACAGTTGACCTAAAAATGACAACTGTGTTATCATTTACTCACCTTCAGGTAGTTCCAAATCAGTTTTTTGTTCTGCTGAACACAAAGATATTTTGAAAAAATATGTAACCAGGCTGTTTTGGGTCACTGTTGACTTCCATAGTATTTTTTTTCCAACTATGGAAGTCAATGGTGACCCAAAAACAGCCTGGTTACAAACTTAAATATCTTCCTTTGTGAAGTTCATACAGATTTAGAACTACTTGAGGGTGAGTAAATGATGACACAATTTTAATTTCAATTCAAAGGCTTTAATATGTGGTTCATAATGAAGTGCTATAACTGAGAAATAATGTGCCTCTTCACATGTAGGATAAAGAACCAAGAGGCATCATCCCACTGGAAAACCTCAGCATTCGTGAAGTGGAGGACAAGAAGCCGGTAAAACGTCCTTTACCTGATTATGTAGGGAGATTTGACAATGTCTCCCCCTCGTGGTCAGATATGTGATTGTCTGCATGTGTTTCTCAGAACTGCTTTGAGCTCTTCATCCCTGACAATAAGGACCAGGTGATCAAGGCATGTAAGACCGAGGCGGACGGACGGGTCGTTGAAGGAAATCACACCTTCTACCGCATCTCCGCTCCCACCACCGAGGAGAAAGACGAGTGGATGAACAGCATCAAGTGAGTGCTACTCTTCAAGGGATATACAGATCATTTATGGTAACGAAATATTAATTTGTGCTCAGATCCAGATAATTGTTAAATAAATGCTTACCGAATCTCTGTTTTCTTTCTGATTGGTCAGTCAGGTATTTTTTATTTTTATACACAACGAAATACAACTGAACTTTGTATCACTTAAGCGATTTCCGTCAAAGCAGGGCTAGTTTTGTCTCTCTCTTATGACTCCACTCTCGTTTTCTTCTGACACATGTTAATATTTAATGTAAATTGAAGTTGTGATATTTATGTTTCAGTGTGTCTGTTTACACTAAAGTGAAAGTCTTGTTGGCAGGCTGTTTCCTCAAACTCTTCCACAAACGTGCGTTTAGGATACGCATTAGTTTGAATCTGCTCTTTCTTCCCTCTTTTCTCATCAGATCGGAAAAGTGTCTATTTTCAATAAAAATGGAGGTAAAATTCTAAAATTGCCTCTTAGGAAGGGATAGGGAGGGCACTGCTGTCCCTTTAAGGCTGTAACCATTTAATACTAAAAAAAACAAAATTTACGGTAATGAACAGGAAAAAAACAGTTACGTTGCAAAAATCAGTTTTTAAAATTTTACCTGTAAGACAATGGTGTTTTCATTCAGTTCAGTGTTGATTACAATATCATCACTATTACTGAATTAAATCTAAAGTTAAGTTCAGCTGAGCTATAATGATGCTCTACAGAAGACAATAGTGTCTTTATTTAACTCAAATTAGATCAAGTTTTGTTCTTATCTAATACTGTAACACAAAAATTCGATTTTAAAATTTTCTTTTTGGAGTGAACTGACCCTTTAAGTGTTATTTAACCCTAACCCTAAGTTTTAGCTTCAACATTAGAAAAGCAGTCCTCATAATATTCCTCCTCTCCTTCTCCAGGGCGGCGATCAGTAGAGATCCTTTCTACGAGATGCTGGCAGCGAGGAAGAAGAAGGTCTCCTCTATGAAGAGACACTAGAGCTGCTCAGGACGCTGGTGTTCCAGATTCAGGGCTCCCCCTCGTGGAGACAGCTGAGCCATGCAGAGAGGAAAAACAAGCCCAGCTTCAGAAGCCAACCAGGGGCTCTCTTTTCAAACATCTTCTTGCTCAGCTCAAGTGTGCATGTGTGTGTGTGTGTGTGTGAGAGTGTCGGAAGCAAGGCTTTTTACTTGCTGCTGCTTCTTCCGAACCCCCAAAGAGAACATTTTTCCTCACGCTTAACCAAAATACGCTTTCTCTCTCTGTCCTCTTTCTATACCTCTCGTCTTTGCACACGCGCGCTCTTCTCTCGCGTTCTCTGAAATCAGCAGGTCTGACAGAATGTGGAAAACCAAACGAAAGTTCCTACGCGCATCAGAAAAGGAAGATTTCCTTCGTGCTGATGATATGTACAGGCAATAAGTGTATTTTTACATTTTTTTTTTTAATCGTGCCCAAGCGGCTTGGTCCTCAGAGTGTATTTAACTGTAAAATCTTTTTCCAAGAGACTTCTATAATTTGAAACGGAAAACCAACTTTGTAGGGAGGGTGGGAAATCACCCTAGATTCGTCTAAATGGTAAACAGCTTCACGGGCATTGTTTTTTTTGTTTTGTTTACAATGTGTGTTTTTCGCATGTTGCGAAAAGCTGCTGCAGTGCTTTGTTGAAACACTGGATGGTGGCCAGCTAGGGATTATGGGATATCAATATTACCAGGATATCATGCATTGGTACTACCTCTCAGATAGACAGGACGGTCATTTTAATGTGTTTTTTTGTTTTGTTTCATTTTATTTTACCCGAGTGTTTGGACGTTCACGTTAAATGCTTTTAATAAAATGAATAAACGTGCCTATAATAACAAGTTCAGTGTAAGACTGTCAGCGGCAGCTGAATCAGAAGTCCTCCGGATGCTCCAGTGCCTGCTTGCGTTTCTCCAGTCACCTTCCTTTTCTTGGGTTTCCATCGTTCTAGCGGTTATTCTTCAAGCGATATAGTAAATCTAAGCAGTATTGGTTTAATTTATCAAAGATGTACATACTTTAGTGTATAGAGATTATCGGTTTCCATTTTATAAATGTGTGTACTGTATGTAGCAGTATTGTACTAGTCGAGTGCCATTTTCTTTCTTTTTCATTTTTATGTTCTGGAGGTCAATACCATTGTCGTGGTAGCCAGATCATGCTGAAATAAAGATATTATAGCAGCTGTGGTTGTGTTTTCTTTTTTTTTTGGAGTGATTCAATTACATACACACTGAGCTCTGAATAGATTAATAGAATAATTATTGACTAAAGGTTTGGAAAAGCGCAACAGTGAAGAACGCAATATCTGAGGAATACCGGTAGGTGGCGGCATAACGATATTTTGGCTAGAGTTCCTGCTCGAGAGGTAACGATGTTGGGTTTTCAGTGAGGATGATCTGTGTTAACACAAACCTTCCTGTTTCAGATTTAAAAGCTTGAAATGTTTTCGCTACTGCATTGACAAACTATTAGCTACGTGTCTAGCATTGCTTTTAACGTGTTGCCCAAAACGCTAATAAACAATTTCATACACTAATGGTAACACATTAGTTTGAGGTATGGGATTTAGGGATCTAAAACATTGTGACCCTGGAGCACAAAATCAGTCATAAGTAGCATGGGTATATTTGTAGCAATAGCCGACAATACAATCATTAGGATATTAAGCAAAGATCATTTTCCATGAAGATACTGTAAATTTTCACCAGAAATATATAAAAACCTACCTTTTTAATTAGTTTTATGCATTGCTAATAACTTAGTTTTGGCAACTTTAAATGCAATTTATCTCTGCCAGATATTGTCCTCCGCTAACAAACCACACATCAATGTTAGCTCTTAGTTATTATGATAATTCCCAGTTTCATAATGCCAGTAATATGCATGCTAATAAACAACTATTTAATAGTGAGATTTGTTGCTTAAAGTAGAACTAAATATTAGTATTAATAATATTAGAATACCTAAAATTAAAAAATATATCATTTCTCCGCTTTACGTGGAGGGGCATTGTGCCATGTTAAATTTTAAAATGCATATATAACCATAATTATGTCTGTGTCAACAAACCTTCCAGTCATCTCACCCGTCTCACTTCTGTCTCAGGCGGCTAATTTTGTATGGATAAGCATGTCTCATTTCTGCTTTTTAGACCATCCGAATGTTTTGACAGTAATACTGTTTTTTCGTAGATGATGCGTTATTTTCAGTGGTACTTCACGTCACACAGCTGCATGAAGGAATAACAGCAAGTGCTGGTTAGTGATACATTAACCAAAAAAGGAAAAACTGCATTATAATTGGATAGAATCCAAACTTACACATTCACTGGCAAGGGAGTTCATTGTTACAGGACTCATATATAAAAAAGGATGTCTGGGAAGAGCGTCTGTGACACATTTCTTGGTCCCCGATTACTTCCTTTGTTGTCTCAAAACAATTGCAACACGCTTTACAGAAAACTGTGTCATATATTTAAAGAATTTTATGGACTTCTTATCAGCTCTCCCAACGCTCCCAACAGCCTCTTTTTGTAAATCTGCACACTCTTGCCAGCTCTCCTGAAGAACAGAGGGGCGTTAGATGTGCTTTGTAGAAATCGGACATTTTCCAGAAACAGAAAGAGTCCAGAACAAGTGTGTGCGTGTGTGTGACAGAGAGAGAGAGTGCAGCATGTAAAATGAAAGCAGAAGGAATGCTGTTTTGTTTTGGAAATTTTACACGCAGATTTGGGGAAGTATGAGCTCATGAACGCAGCACAGTGTGCCTTCAGTAAAAGGCCTTGTTTTCAGGCCTATTGTTCGGTTTCAAACCTGAAACTGAACAAAAGATGTGCTAGAACAGTCTGAACAGTAACCGTATCCGCCGCTCAGTATTCAGTGTCTTCTCTGATATATTGAGAGGAGGTGTATTCACAACATACTGACCTCGCACGAACTCATAAACAATTCTTTGTCACATTATGTTTAACTGCAGCAAGGATTGTTCTGCAGTGCAGATGTTATGATTACTTGAAGGAAATGTGTAGCAGGTGTTTCCTCCGAGAAGGTAAAGGAAGCTGTGCTGCTGCAGAAGATAAATGGGAAAAAAAAACTTTTCAACTGCTTCGGAACAATCTGTATAGTTAAACAATATATATAAGTAA
>JAUYWG010000033.1:20509800-20522624 GCA_034779775.1 Enteromius afrohamiltoni
AATTTACTGGTATTCCTATCTTTGTGGGGACAATTGGTCCCCATAAGGTGATAAATACCAGGTGCACACACACACATGTTGCAAGCTGATATTAGCTAATGCATGTTAACAAGTGAAAGAACTGTAATGTGTTACTGTAACAGCGATGCTTCACTCAACAGGCAGCAGCACTAATGGAGGGTGGTTTAATACAAGTACATGCGGTATATCCTGCCCACTTTAAACTGCATCACCGGCCCCCAAACTCAGTGTGAGGGTTTCCTCGTACAGGAATGAGAAACTGAACAGCAGCCAGGGTACGTTATTCATGCCAGCATACTGGAAATGCCCAGCAGCCGAGGTCTGTGAGTCGAGCATGAAGTTCAAGTCTCGTGGGGACAGATATGTCAGCTTGCGGGATTCCTCGTCCCCTCTCCTAAATAGATCCATGTGCGAACTCACAGGCCGCCAATTAACTACAGCCTGTTTCCCAGAAGAGAGGAGCTCCTCCCGCTAGAGCTCTCACACACTCCTGCCTGATTCAGCAACAGTGGATCACACACACACACACACACACACACACACACACACAGAGAGAGACTGCTGTAGAGATATTATTGTAGGCTGAACTTACAAAAGTGGCTGTGTTTTATTCTACACTGGGTGCATTGTGGGAATAACAATAAAGATGCTGCTAGTGTTTCTTGGAAACGCAGGGCATGAAAAAAAATCATTTGCAAAGCTAAGACTTGGGTCTAAGATACCTGCAGAGAACTAGCCGCTAGCATTCCCGTTCATCAAAATGTAGGTTACGTCTAGTTTTCAGTGCCATAAAATGCTTAAAAAATATACAATGCTTTTTGGAGCCTGGCAAACCTTGACCTCCGGCTTCGCAGAAGGAATTGAATTTTGAAGTTCACTGACATTTCCCTTCCTTATTGGGGATATCTGTACTTTATGAGGAGAAATGACTTAATGGCAAAATATATTGCTCAGTTCTGACCTACATTACCTGCTGCTTAAATAACACCTAACCTATAAACCTACATATAACCGTAAGTTAATGGAAAACTATTATAACCTATAAAGCCGAAATATAATATATCACTATGTAATCTTGAACAACTGAGCAAAGATGACTTTTTAAAAAGTCAATAAAACATACAGCACTGTAAAAATGATTGCAACATAAAACTAAACCTTGAAATAAAATTCAAATTTGAGTAATGCTTGAGTTGCTGTGATTACCCCATGATTTACTCACCCTCAAGCCATCCTAGGTGTATATGACTTTCTTCTTTTAAACAAATACACTCAGAGTTAAAAATGTCAAGCTTTATAATGGCTGTGAATGTGGGTCCTGATTTTGAAGCACAATAAAGTGCATCTATCCATCATAAATGCATGGTTCAGATTCTGGAGGCCTTTGTTAACCCCCTGGAGCCATGTTTTGTGTAAAATATCCATCCAAAACCTTTGCTAATTATAGTACAATTGTTCACGAGGATGTAGGTGCTGCGTGATTTGGTGATTATTGCTAGAATCAAGTTTTGTTTTAAGCATAGGAAAACCTCTTGGTTTATATGGGAACCCTGCCAGATTTTTCTTTACAAATACTCATTTTGTACTTCTAATTCGTGACCGGTGTATGTTCTTGTGCTTCCATGTTTATTGCTTCCCCCAGAGCTTATTCTATGCTTACATCCTCCGTTATCTGCTGAAACAACGCTCGCAGTTACAACAGTTAGTGGAAGCTAATTATTATGGGTGTAAATATGGATATTTTTCTTACACAAAGTCTTTGTTGAAGGGTTAACCCGAAAATGCTGATTAATTACTCACCCACACAGGAAGGAATGAATATCATGCGCAAATAACGCTGACGTTTTAACGCCTCATGACTAGACAAAGGGCGCCAATTTGTGTGTGCACAACGAAACGTAAAACGCAATGCGTTTTGGCCAACCAATGAGATTTTTCAACCATTTTTTTCACGTGCCGGGAGCAATCAATGAGCTCTCTGACCCTACATATACTGAAATGTACCCAGAAATGTAGGACATTGTTAAAACAGTCCATGTGACATCAGTGGTTAAACAGTAAGTTATGAGAAGAATGAAAAAATGACATGGTGGAGAGTAATTAATGACATAAATTTTATTTTTTGGCGAATTATCCATTTAACCCCAAGAGCCTTGTGGAGCACTTTTTATGAGGAATGGAGGCACATTATTGGACTTGTGTTGGACTATTGAATATCAACCCCCATTCACTGCCAAATAAAAGCTTGGAAGAGCCAGGAAGTTTTTTTATTATTATTATTTTTTTTATATTATATATATATATATATAAATAAAACTCTGTAATTATCCGATTCACATACACTTAGGATTCTATGGGGGAGTAAATCATGGGGTCATCATTACTAAACTAATCTGAAGTTGCTGTAACTACAGTAATTACAGCAGCAGAATTTTATTTTACCGTAAATGCCTCATTTTAGTTGGTTTCATGACTGATCACTTTATAAGTTGTAATGTAAGTTACAAAGTATTCTGCTATCCCCAGTTTCATCACATAAAAGTTACTAGGTTTACTATCTACCATCTTTTTTAACTTCTGACCATGTAAATCCGGTTAACCTTTGTTAAAAATATGTAAGCACATTTTCTTGTGAAGATTAACTTTAGATAGAAGCTCTACCACAGCTGTCTGCAATTCCTGAAACAGTCAAATTAATTCATATCCTGTCATATTTGGGAAAGAACCTGAAATGTTCCTTTAATACTTTAAACTGAACAAATACTTCTTCTCTCAACTCCATAAAGGGTCACGATCAGGCTGAACAGATTGTTTTAAGTCGGCATTGTTGGAACAGATTGTTCTGTGTTTCTCTTGAACCCTCGTGACTGAGAGACTTGGCGTGCTTCCAGTAGAGTTTCCTGTTGGCCGGAACTCTATTTCAAATGAAGGGATCAACAAGGAAGTGGCACGAGATAACAGGCCTCAGCCTGCTCCAGCTCTCTGGTATTTAGGGTCTAAGGATATTCACAAGAATAAAGGAGCTGTGCTTGAACTAAAGGTGCACAGGCACCAGGGCAACCATCGAGCACAGGCTGAAGTGGTTAACTGTCAAATGACTTCTTGCTGAACACTGCTTTACTGTTCTCACTGGACTGAAAAAAGGAGGCATGGAGGAAGTCAGACATCAGCCAGAAACCATGGAATGAAAAGATCTGAGAGAGTCCATGCAGGGAGTTTCAGACCACCCAGGGTCTGCCATGCTGTCTATTCTCCGTGCCATTCATGTAGTGCTTGTTAAGCCTCTAATCAGTTGTTTGACATTAGCATGTTGCTAAGCTATTATATAGTATAGTATAGTTTATAGTCAACAAATGTAGACTATTACCGCACGATTCTCTATGTAGAGTTGACATGTGCACACACATTTACTTAGAAGCCCATGAAATATCTCTGTTTACCCAGGCAGCAAACTCATGTGGGGCCCAGATGGGTGGCATCTAACTATTGCCCAGTCGGTTTTGTCAGTTTTTTTGTTTCCATGAGGGCCCCGCATGGGTCAGCCTAGAGGAGTTGATCAAATGAGCACTGTACTACAGAGTGCTAGTAATAAGACTAAAGCAGCACTGCGGTTCAGAAGATAATTAAATAACTGACTATATGCAATTTTACCATCTGTAATTTCTATGATGTTAAATGAGGAGCTTAAAAGAGTTCTTGGGAGGTTTTGTCATCTTTAACTCACTTCTGGGAAGACCTTCATGACTAACTGGACAGTTGACAAGCTAGACAGATGTGGGCTATCCTTTGTTATTTCTTCATGAGTTAAGCAGGTGCACTACTTCATTTAAAAAATGTTGCACAGAAGCCTCCTAAATTTGATCTTACGATCATCTTTTGAATTCATAGAACGAACGTACAAACATACAAAAAAAGAAGACGCACATAAGCCTGTCTTTCAGATGTAAAAACTATGCAAATGATCATGAACTTTTGAGCAAATTAATGGTTTCAGCTCTCTTCCTCGTAAACGGCTCCTAGGTGTCATAAACATATAAAATATCACCAATCATCATCATTTAGCGCAGTAACAAAAGCCTGCAATACTGCTCAGACCCTGACGTGACATTAAGCAATCTCCATGTTAAAGCCAGTTTTTATGAACATGAGCGCTGGTGTGGATTTAAACGTACGCAACCTCTAAGATCAAATCTGTGCGTACAGTTAAGTGTTCTTCGCTGGTTGTGTTTTTCTTTATCATAGAGAGGATTCTCCCTCATTATTGTCCTCTGTAAATGTCCAGGCCTTTATATGTTGCTGAGCTCACTATAGTGCGTTATTTTTACTCAAACTGTTGATTTGGCTGCTCCAACATAATCTCTCAGAGTTTTCTGTATTTATTTTTACAGGTCTTTTACCAGTATTTTGAATTTTAATTTTGTGTGCCAGTACTTTTTCTGTTAATTTAGAGATCTATTTTTTAAAGCACAAATGGACGTAAAACACACAGCAAAAACACCTCAGGAGTTTTTGAAGTGAAAAAAGTCAACTTGATTTAGCATGGATTTCACTCGCTAAAGACAAAATAAATTAATTTATATAGTATAAATATATAAAATATATAAATTAATTTATATATTTATATATTTATATAATTTATATTAATTTACGATGCATTTATATAGCGCTTTACAATCGTGGGGGGGGGGGGGATGGGGGGGGGATCACAGGCAAAAATCATACACGTGGTAACCAAAACCAGACAAGGGAAAACGCTCGGTAAGGCAGTGGAACTGACCAAATATGTCCACATATCCGTGTGTATCACCGATTTTATCTTTCTTTCTTTTTTCTGAACTACACTTTGAAATGATTTGCTAAACAAATTTACAATGCTCTTCTCCAAAGGAAATCTTCTTCATCTTTTTCCAAAAGGAAACGAGGAAACTGATAAGCGTTCTCCACATACCATATTTCCTTACAGAAAAGACAACTATTATCTTGTCCCAATAATACTGTGTGATGGTTAACAAACGGTGTGTATTCAACACACAATTACAGGAGCTTACGTGTAGGTGTGTTTTCTTTTCCAGTCCAGGTGTCTGACGTTCTGCAGTCAGCTTTTGTTCTTCTACATCCACAATACTGCCTGTCTGAAAGCACTGCATCGTCAGAAATCACATGGCTTAAACGAACCGGGCTCTTTTCTTCTAAAATGAAGCTCACCAACATACCATAGACAAGGATCATGAATCATGATGAAACACAGATGGTGCACAGGAAACCTCGCTGCGATCTTATCAACACAGAAGTGAAAAACCTTATCAAGTTCCAATGTAGCATTCTGCAAGTTTTGATTACAAGGCCTAACTTATGAAATTGCACATTGTTACTAATGCGCTTAAGGAAGCAATGGTTGCTGGGAATTCTCATTTGCCTGCAGGGAGCAGGTTACACATCTAAAACAAGGAAGTAAGTGACTTTATTTGATCAATATTACAGCATGCCATAATGCTATAGTATAATTAGTCTGTTTTTTATTGATATAAACCCTAACAGGAATCCACAATCCCTAACTGGCTACACTTGTTTTAAAAATTAAAAGGTTTTATTTAACTGAATTTGTCTGCCTGAATAATTATGGTTAGAATTGTCTTTAATTAGGGTTCATTTTAATTTTATTTTATTATTAATGGCATTAGTCTATTTTCTTTGAATGATTATGGTTGGAATTGTCTTCATTTATTTTATTTTCCAGCAAACCCAGTGCCCATTGTGAGGAATTGTCCCATAAAGACACTTTGGCTATTATGCTTGGCTGCATGCTGTGTTAATATTTTGGATAATAAATTCATAATATGTTCAGATGAAAATGCCATTAGTCTGTTTTCGTTCATCATTTGGAAAAATATATACTGTGGTAATCAAATGTACTTCAAAACAGCTGTCACGTGAAACTTAACTTCATAACATTTCAAGTCAAAAAAGCGAAAAAACAAATAATAAATAAATCATATTAACATAATAATGTTAATAATTTTCTAGGATATACATACATACAATTTTTATCTTAGAATATGTAAACAACTTTCCAAAATGTGATTACAGAGCACACAAAGATGGGAAGGAAGTAAACCAATGAGACTTGACTGCAGCATTATGTATTTTTTACAGTAAGCATACTGCTGAAGCTTCATATAAATCATTGTCTGAGAGTGCAGCATACGCTCATAAATGTCTGATATAACTGTGCTCTTGATTTTGCAGAATAAGGATCATTTCTGGATAATTTACAAATTGCACAGCGACATTACCTCCCTTTACTTGTGAAATTGCAGAGGGGGAAATCTGGAAGCCGAAGAGAAAATAATTCTGTGATGAATCAGAAAGATGTCATTTCTTACTTAATGCAAAATTCTTAGTAAAGAGCCATTTCACACAAATGTGAAAAATATCCAGCAGTAAAAAGTCTATTTCACTCTTATCTTTCCTGACCTATTTATCTGCCTGAGAGCTTTTACTAGATGAACTTAATAAAGGGCCGTCCAACTAGTATTGTTTAAACACAATAAAAACTCTTCCTGGATCTTATAACGATTATCAACACTGAATGTTTACTCTGAGCAAATGCTATGCACTGACTTACTGTTAACATATTATTCCAGTCACTCTTTCTGTGATGAGCTGCGTCAACAGAAGAACAAGTAAAACGGATAGTTTGTTGAAGGAATTTGTATGTATATGAGGGTTAGCAGGAAAACTTCTCAAGAAGAGGATACTACTGATACGGATAATGTGTTTCTGTTGTATTCGACAATAATTTTAAATAAGAATCATGACATCATTTTTTATTCCTTGTTATGCAAACTATCTGCTTGAGAAAGGCACGGAAAGTCCAGGCCAGTCTTCCCTGAGCGTTAATGGAAAACTGACCAGCAGTCAGTAACACAGCTCTATTTTGTCCGGTTTCTAATAAACCCCAGAATGTGTTTTTCTGTTCCTTTTTCTCAGTCAGTCAGACTACCCTTATTTTCATGGTAATTTTAGCTCGAATTTCTGCCTCAAGACATCATGACAAATAGAGTCTGTATTTTCAGTAAACAAGCTTCACTGCTTACATGCCATTCGAAATTGTTTCTCTTACTAATGACTTTTGTATACTTCAAATGAATTGTCATGAAAAGTATGGATTTTTTCAGAAACAGGTCAACTGAGTTTCTTTTTATTTTCTTGCGCATTAAGCTATATCTGTTATATCACATTATGTGTAAACACAGTTGTATAGCTCGTATACAATAAAAAAAGATCATTAGAAACTTTTTTATAATTTAAAATATGTCCACATAGGCGTGTGTACGATCAAAATTAAACAAATTTTATGTTGTGAAATATTATAACAGCTGCTTCATAGTAATTTTTAGGATTCTTTGATCATTTAAATATTAAAAAGAGAAGCGTTTATTTAAAATGGGTAATAATGTTCAAAACTACTGTTCAAAAGTTTGGGATCAGTACATTTTTATTCTTTCTTCTTTGAAAGAAATGAATACTTTTATTAACAAAGGATCTATTAAATGAACAAAAAAAGTCACAGCATAGATGTACATTTTTAAAATGTTTTATATTTGGTAAAAAAAAAAATGTTTTTTTTTCTTGTTATTCATTAAAAAATATATTTGGCTGCACAACTGTTTCCAACATTGACAATTCTAGTAATAAATCAGCATATTAGATGAAAAGGTCTGAAAGGTCTGAAACACAGTCATTTTAAATTGAAATAATATTTCACAACATTACAGTTATTTCTGGATTTTAAATCTAATAAATACAGCCTTGAAAAGCAGAAGAAACATCTAAACCATTAAATATGAACAGTACTGTATTTTATAACCCTTTAGATACATATTGTGTGTAATATTGCATATACAGTAAATAATGTGAACACAAGTCTTCTGATTATACATTATTTTTTGCTTTTTACCTCAATATTTTATGGACATGCAAACACAGACTTCCTGGAATCCACAGCAAAATCCTTGTTAGTTTATAAAGCTCATCCTAAATCTGATTATGATCTCTGCCTCGTTTAAATGCATGCTGCAGGAAAATTTTAGTAATTTTAGTAATAGTATTTTACTATTGTCAGTTTCACTGTTAGTTTCAAATACAGCAGTATAAAAGTTAGGCCGATAACATTAGCGCCTTCTGGTGGACAGACGTGTTAATACTAACTCATGACTAACAGGAAAGTCAGATCAATCGTGTCATAGCTTACGAGTCGAATTTCATCCAGTGTAGTCATGTTTCTGGGCACAGGCATGTCTAAATACCTTAAGTTTGGTATAAACTACATCAGCTAAACAAACGACGGTGTAAAACGCTCGCGTGTTATTGTGACGCCAATTAGTTCCTGAACGCGCGCGTAGAATTCGTAATATAGAACGGTTGCTAGGCGATAATATCTGTCCATCAACAATAGGGAGGTGTTGTGTTAGGGAATACGTTTACAGTAAGGCGGCAGATCTGGAAGAGCACAGAGGGGGAGGGGAAGAGCATGTGTAGTACCAGGAATAGTATTACTGACAACCTACCCTTACTGGAACCCTAGTGAGGGCGGAGCTAACTAGAACACGACTAGGAGGACTACAAATAACAGAACTCAAGCACGGCAAGAGTGAAGAAACACTAACTTCTCTGAGCAAGACACGGGAGCTCACGCACTCCGCCAGAGTAGAGACTTACTACTTTGGATATTATAAAAAGTTCTCATCTCCCAAAAGAGACTTAAAAGGTAAGAGAGGCTTTCAGAATCTTGTTTAAAAAGATATTAAGTATTTATGAAGTGTTTTATACAAAAATATGTAGGCTGTCTTGTTTATTATGTATAAATGTACAAAAGGAAAAGCGAGCAAATAGTAATTTTTTCAAGCTTAAGTAATACTTTTATGCTAGAATAAGACTTTTCTACACATACTTCAGTCTGTAACAGCATCGCATGGCTTCGTTTAACCATCACACTTTAAAATATACTCATGTGTGTTTTCTGTGGTACTAATCTGAGATCTTTCTTCTGTTGCCAGCTTTAACTCTTTCGCCATAAGAGCTGCACACTGTGTGGTATTCCCAGCAGCTGGAGGTTTGTGCGAAGCGCCATGGTCACCCACAGCAAGTTTGACAACGCAATGAGCAGCAGCCTTTTTGACACAAGCATGCGGCTGCAGTCTCACCGTTACAAGACCTTCAGCTCCAAGCAGCAGTTTCAGATGGTTCAGCACGCCGTGAAGATGCTCCAGGAGAGCGGTTTCTACTGGGGCTCCATCCACGGCAAAGAGGCCAATCACCTGCTGAACTCAGAGCCCAGCGGGACTTTTCTGGTGCGGGACAGCTCAGACAAACGGCATTTCTTCACGCTCAGCGTTAAAACCGAGTCAGGCACCAAGAACCTGCGGGTGCAGTGCGACAACAAGTCCTTCTTCCTCCAGACGGACTCCATGAGCATGCAGTCCGTGCCTCGCTTCGACTGCGTGCTCAAGCTCGTCCATCACTACATGCCCTCTTCCAGAAGCTCTCAGTCCATCGGGAACTCTAGGAGCTCTTACTACATCTACACGGGGGGCGAGAAGATCCCTCTGGAGCTGTTGAGACCCCTTTCTTGCACGATGTCCTCCCTGCAGCATCTCTGCAGGAAGACAGTCAATGGACATATAGACGTTTCTAGCAAAAGAGAGCAGTTGCCTCAACAGCTTAAAGACTTTTTACAAGAGTATGATGCTCCCATTTAAAGAGCTCTGGTTAGTGAAGCTTTTGTCGTGGACCGAGAAGTATTGAGTATGTGGAGTTTGCCAGTACTATCACTGATGCATTCTTATGTGACTGATCTTGAAGCAGCATTCTTGCCATAACGGTCTCGATGAATGGACATTTGTACTGCTTTCTGTACCAGTGCCAGTATCGTAGCCTGCTCTGTGGGCACCAATCACTGCCTCTGCACTGCCCCGAATCTGTGAGCGCTGCCAAGCAGGGAGACAGCGAGCCATTTAGCAGAAATCAGCCGCCGCCTTCTTCCAAGTAAATATTTGTGCCTTTCATGGAAAAAAGGAAGAAGTGAGCAACAGCACACTGAGGCATACCACTGAGAAATGACTTCAGGAGTCAAAGTGGGACTGAACACAGATCTAGATGGACACATGTCGATATTCTGCTTGTACTTGAAAAAGCCACAGTTTGGAACAAAACGTCTGTGTTTTTTTTTTTTTTTTTGTGGTTCGTGTCAGGACCAGTTCAAAGCAGACTGCTTGTCATTGAATGTATTAACAGACATGAGTGTCTCGTGTCTACACACCCATGTTTTACCTTTAATGCTGTTTACATACATGAAGACGAATTTAGATTTGTAAAGACATCTCAACCACGTTTTGATGTGACGTATTTATATTTATAAAAGCAAGGAAACATTTCAGTAATTTATTAAAGAGCACTATTTTTGTAAAAATGAACTTCTTGTCTTTGGGTTTTTCATTTCTTACGAGTGTTTTACCTCGGATTCACACTGAAAAGCTCTGAAATGGTTCAAAACGCGGATGAATCAGAGTTGCTGGCACCTGTGATTCAGAACGCCAGGAAGGGTTAAAGTTGATTCAGAGATATTCACTTTACTGAGCGGGAATGTTCCTCCCCTCGCGCTGTCTGACAAGGCTCTTCCAGTAAGACTTTGACTGATATGAGGAAGCTCGGGATTACGGTTAATGTTTTAAGGAGTATTTAAGTGAACAACCTCAGACAACAAAATTGACTTAATATCTTTAATGCTAATTGTTTCTTTGAATGATGATGAAGTTAGTTAACCCAAAGTATGTGATCAGACTCCGTTTACAAAACATTTTTAATATAATACCTCTAGCCAAAGGTTCAAACACAACTACTTTTACTATTTTGTATCATATATGTATGTCACACACATTTTTTTTCACTGCTTTCACATTTCACAAAAAAAGCAAACATAATCAAATAAATACAAATTCATTCAAGTAATAAATATTTTATTATGGATACTCATACACCAAGACAGTTTAAATTTATAAAATTAAATTAGGCTCTTATGTATGTATGTATGTATGTGTGTGTATATATATATATATATATATATATATATATATATATAAAACAATAAATGTTTAGTCCTTTGAGTAGCAACAGCTGATTTCTCTCTCTCTCTCTTCTCTCGCTTTCTCTTTACTCAGTAGAGACTGATAAAGGGGAAGATGTGTGACGGCTTCAACTCTTTTGAAGTCAGTCTTCTGGGAAACCAATCAGGTTCTTAAGTCACACTGTGTTGTGTCGTACCTAACAGGACTGGAATGTACTGTACTTACATAGCTGGGGTGTGTGTGTGTGTGTGCGAGAGAGAGGAGAAGAATGTGTGATAGAAAGCGATTGTATTCGTGCATGTGACCGTTGGTACATCGCCAGAATCAATATGTTGTCACAATAAGAAAAAAAATAATTCCTACCCGAGTTCAGACCTTGTTAAGGTTACTTTTTAAGCCCTCTTGTGCTCCTCATAGATAGATTAAAGATTAAAATGTGTTTACGTCACTGAAATGAAATGTACCAGTTTTGTATTTTAGGGTATTTTATGGTACTAAATTATATGTATGCAGTAGCCGTAACCCATTTAATGATTGTTAACCATATTGAGCACAGACCTAAAAAAAACTTTTTTTTATAAATATTAAATGCTTAGCCCTGATTAAGATTTTTTAGTAAAAATTTATTTTAAATAAAATAATTAAATAAATAAATAAATGTAAAAGCGGTTTATTTCGGAAAAATTCACATGAAAAAACTGTGAGAAAACCCAAGCAATAAATCCAAACAAGATGTGTTCCGAATTTGAAGCTGATATAAAATAAAATAAATTTAAATCTTTTTATTGTTGTTGTTAATTTAGAAATGTTGTGCAACATTAAATAGCAAGTGCCGAAGTCAAAGGAATGAAGTTGTACCCATCCAATAAAAAACAACATCGTGAATGCCAGAGGTTAAGCTGCTGTATATTAATTGCATGCAGTGCATGTTAAAGTTCAAACCTGAGCTTTGCCAACACGCAGCACCAAATCATCCAGTGTTGTCTAAAATGCTATACATTTCAAGTGCTTTCAACCATTCAAGAAATATTACTGCGCCTGGCAATAAAACACAAATGCAAATGCATTGAGGTCAGGCCCATGGGTTTAGCAAACAAGATGTCAAATTTGAAATGTTGATTTTTGCTTGCATGGGAAAAACTGCCTCAACCGCAGAGAAATTAGGTGCTTCTGACAAGCAGGCACATTGTGTACTAAAAACCCTTTGCCTTTTTCTTCTTCCTGCTATACTGACGTTTACAGTAAAACGAGAAAAAAACATACCTCACTCACAACACATGTGAACTATGAGACTCTTAACCAGGAAACAGTTTCGTTGCAGCCGCACAAAGGCGTGAAACCAGCTGCCGCTGCGCACGCATGTGCAGAACTCAACTTTCTGCATTTACCAGAATTCAGTGACAGTCTGGTGTTTAGGTGCAAATTCTTTCAGGTCTGGCAGTATTCGGTTGCTACACCCTTGTTGATATGTTGCATGAACAAAACCAAAAAAATCCAGACAAAACCCTAACAAACATGAAACTGATTTGATTAATACAAATGCACATGAATCATATATAGTCATCATATTAAACTGCCTTAGAACTTTGATATTAGATACATTTATTTTTTATTTATTTAACAGGGACAGTGCTCATTAATCAACAGTAAACAGGAAGTAACAAATAAATAAATAAA
>JAUYWG010000033.1:20526628-20549183 GCA_034779775.1 Enteromius afrohamiltoni
TTTCAATAATAACATTGTGCACACAACATCGTTTTCAAAAAACTTGCCATTTATATCAACCCGCATAAATACGCAGTCGAGCGTGAAAATAACTATGCCAAACCTATGTACCCTTAAATAGGGCGCTCACATGACGTTAAGCATTTTCTGGCGCATAACCAAACCGCAGGGAAGTACCTACATCTTCCCTTAAATACGCAAGAAAATACAATCATCAAGTATTAAATCATACTTACAGGTAGAAGTTCAGAGGAGCAAGCAGGTCCAAATAAACTGGGCTCTGATCCTTCTTTTCCAAGCGTTTGGTAAATATCAAATAATATTGCGTTGTACTCCAAGATTGTAAAAGCAGTCATCAGTAAAATGACGCAAACTCAACAGGAGACTGTATTGCTTAAGGTGTTGTTAAAAAAAATGAATGTTAATCACTCATTATTTGTAAATTCATCTTTTGGAAGGGCATATAAAACAAATTAACTCTCACAGGATACAGTATCTTCTTAACATGATTTAATTCAGGTGGAGATTGTACTGTTTGGAGGCGGGGCAAGCTGTTCGCGACATTATGCAAAATATGTTACTTGGTGACGTGGCTCAGTAGCAGAGAAAGATTCAAATTGCTGACGACTCTTGTTTTTGATGGACAATAACCTTATTTATCGTGCACTGTCGGCGTCACAACTTTGCAGATACAGCTACATGACACACTGCATGAACGATCATGTTTGAAAAAGCATAATAGGGGCACTTTAACAACATTAATAAACAAACTAATAAGAAAAAAACTAAGATACATAGTTCTTAGTTTCTTAGGCAATTCAAACTAAATTTAAAATGCAATGCAGAGAATTCTGGGAATGTCAGTGTACTTTTCTTCATTATAATTTTAACAGGAATTTACCATTACCCTTTTTACCATAGCATTTTCACAGTTCTTTACCATTAAAATCATGGCCATTTTACAGTGTTGTTCGGATCTGATCTCATTGAATTAAAACAACTTGTCGAACCTCACTGGCAGATTTTTTGTTAATTCCCTCACTCACTTTCTCGATTTAAGAATGTTTAGATACCAGAATACCAGACAAAATACTATGAATATATATATATATATATATATATATATAATTATTATTTTAAGTAGCATTGTTTGCAATGTCTTATAATCATCTGCTGTTTTTGTGATACAGTATTTACATCTCCTTTTACGTTTTCTGTCTTTTTTTTTTTTTTGTCATTTTTATCCACATCTTTTTTTTTTTTATCACTTCTAACCAGAAAACCTATTATGTTTTCTGTGAAAAGCATCTTCAAAATGCCACTTTATTATCTAGGCATCTTCTTCAATGACATTTTAAAGTTTTTTTTTTTTTTCTTCTCATTCAAAATCTTTTTAGACTTTCAATATACCCGTTAACATAACATACATTTTCATAATTAGGTATTATTATACTTTTAAACAAGAAAGTGATTAAAGATAAACAGATGATCTGGTTTGGACCGAAAGTTTCCATTTATTTTAGTTCCATAGAAAAGGTTGAATGCTCATATCTATGCGTGTGGCACCGCTATGAATGTCATTCATGAAACTAGAAGAAGCAAAGAAAAGGTCAAAATATTTCATGCCCTTTGTATTGTTTTCAAAACAGGCAGGCAGGGCAGTTTCTGCTTACTGTAAAACTGCTTAAAGCTAAGCAAAGATGTTAAAGTAGAAAGTGAAAGAGTAAAAATGTGATTCATGGTGATTCTCAAAGATCAAAGATTTATTATACGACTTATGATAATCCATCTGTCATGCTTCTCATGTAAAGGGTGTATAGTGTGAGAACAATTACATAATTTAATTTATAGTCACTCTATCAACACAGCTCAATAAAAATGGAATAATTAAACAGCCTTTCAACCTTTCCTGCAATATACATTAATATTTAATTTTGCAACACGAAAGGTTGTGCTTCAAATCCGACCTTATTCAAATAAAACAAAAGAAGTAAAAAATAAAACACATATAGCATTCATGTGCATTTAGCACACAATAGATGCTTTGAGCAGTACCTCTCCACTGCATTACTTTTCAAATATCAGTGGTTTTACTCCAGTATTTGTAGTTTCATCTTTATTTCTGTCATTTTTGTAAAGCTAAAAGGTCTGTCTAAGATAAAAGTCCCAGACTATGATGGAGAACGGTTAACTTTCAAGACACTTCTGAGGAACAGGCAGTTTTTATGTTGCTGCTACATTGTTTGGATTGTTCTGAAGTCCTAACCGGTTTTAGTGTTAAAGTTGTTGTTCTTTTTCTTTTCCCACTTTTCATGTTTAAATTTTCTCTAAAATCCCTAATTATAGCTCTGACCCAAAGTCAGTCTCCACAAAACAAAAAAGATCAACTGAAAGAGTGAGAGACAGCAACGCGCCTGCTCGTTCCAACTGGAAAAGACAAGCAATAACTTGGAGCTACTCCTAGAGAGAGGGAGGGAAAAAAGGAAAAAAAAACAACACTGGTGACCATGGTGACCACTCCAGATTACAGCCAGAGACTCTGACGTCAACGGAAACCTCACAGCACAAAGCTCAGTACAAACACAACCTTCGGTGCATCCATGGAAACCAGCTGCCCACCTGCAGAAAATCGGATATTGTTGTATGGTTGCTGTTGTCATGGATCCCACATATAAGAGGAAACTTTAAAGACACACGTTTCCAAAATAGCCAGGCCAGTTATAACTCAGCCTGAATTATTTGACATTTGAGTGAAATCTTTTATTACTTGTAATCTTAGAAGCTTAAAAATAATCAAAATAAATAAAACGCTCACCTTCATGTCATTCCAAAGACTAATGTCATTTCTGAAGTATCTTCAGGCAGTTTTTCAAGTTTATAATGACTACAATTAAACTAAATGGCTCTATAAAAGTAACCTGTACAACCTGTGTGATATGTTCCAAGTAATTCCCAATATGTATGGAAATGAACAGCGTGCTGCGGGCAGTTTTCATGCATGTCGCTTTAAATGCAAATAACGCTGTGCCTTTAGCCCATAGCTCGTACCTCAGACGTTCTTCTAGTTATTCTTCCAGATTATTATGCACATCAGTTTAAAGTACTGATAAACATATTTCTGAGCTCACACATCAGAAGTGAACGCAGTAGTAAACCAAGATTTCATTCAGTGTTATTGGGCTTAAACTGTCAATGTTAAAAACACACAAGTTACAAGAATAGTCAGTTAAGCTTCCCTTTCTAAAGTACGTCGCAGGAGGAGTGACATCACAGACTTTCAGAGAAAAGCTTACCAAAAAACTAGAAATCAACTTTCTGGGTTGATAGATGCACCTAGAACCTGATTACAGCACTTATACAAGGACAAAAGTCAGATTTTTAATGATGTCACCTTTAAGTTATTTCGGAGCTCAGCTAATCCAATCAGAAACACGTGCCTTGTTACTAGGCGATGCATGACAGTTAAAAACAATATGTTCTAAAATGGCACAAAATATCAAACATATTTGATAACCTCAGAATAGATGGAGTCTATGACCAACATATACTATGTGAACTCTGTCAACTCAAATCTGCAGACTAGCTCAGACTTTCAGCAACTAGCATCAACTTGTCCAGAAACAAGGACACAAATCTGGGCAAACGTTGGTAGTGCATTCTGTGAGAATGTTCACTTTGAGGTGAACTTTCATTGTAAACGTGTCCTTAAGTCTCTGTCATGAATGGAAACAGAGCCATGGCACAAAGCGGAGGAGCTAATTTTGCTTTAGCTGACCTACACATAAATACTTAAAAGATCTGCATGTGCAACCAATAAAAAAGACGAGATGTAGGCTGAGTAAGATTCGCAAGATTTCCCAAAAGTACAGTAATAGCATTCTGCTAGTATGTTCTCTTGTAACAGTGGAATACTTTGAACGCTGACCAATATTACAAAAGTGGGGAAGACGTTGACTTGCATACCATGTGAAGGTATTGTGTCACCGCAATGTGATGTTGAACAATCAACAGTGCGTTAGAAATGAATGAGGGTAACGATAAAAAGATACTGTAAAGACAGAAAGCTCTACTTTTTAACACTTCCAATTAGGGTTGCAAAGGGGCAGAAAATTCCCGGAAATTTTCCGGAAACTTTCCATGGAAACGTTGTCTGGAAAATTTTGGAAAAATTTAAAATGTGAAACTTTATGGGAATTTACTGGAATTACTGACAAAATGTATACATTTAGTTTCATCGTTGTTAATAAATAGACATATTAGAATGATTTCTGTAGAATCATGTGACGCTGAAGATAAGTCTATGGGTGAGGCTTCCGTTATGTTTTACACTATAGGTAAATAATGAGAACAACAACGGTCAAATTGTTTGCACTGCAAACCAGTGTGTTCATAATTAAGATAATACATTAAAGCAAGTACATTAAAATAACATGACAAGACAACAATTGCAGCAAAACAAATTGATTTGTAGCTGGATACAGATGAGACCGAAAAACATGGATGTTACAACATGATGTTACATCAAATTGTGATACAGCGTTTTGTTATAACGCATTATGAACTAAACACTGATATGAATGCAACTGACTCATGAAAACAAGTTTGTGTATAGCTACGGTAGAAGTGTCTAGGTTATTTTTTTTTTTTTTTATTTAATTTGCATGAATATTTACCAAAATGGACATTATTTTGTGTGCATGATTTAAAAAATGGTCTGTGCATGAAATGGAGTGCATGTAGGGGGCGTGGCCTTAATAACCCTGCTGTGTGCATTTGATTGAGCAATTTTTTGTCTAGAAAATAAACTAAAATTGCTTTAAATCTATTTCTTTTAACCAAGATTATGCTGCAAGAGTTTTTCCTCAGCTACATTTAAATTCCTAGTTCCTGCAATTTTAATAATTTCCAGTTTATTCCTATTAATTACCATAAATTCCCGTTAATTCCCATGGAAATTTTCCAGTCTTGAAAACTTCCAGTTGATTATGCATAGTATATGTTTTGCTATGGGCTGTGAAGTTACTGGGAACGGAGTCCTTCATCATTTCAGATCTTAGGGGATAAGAAAAAGAGTGGAAATGGTCATGGAAAAATAAACTGATGTGGCATAAACAAATCTTGGCTAACATTAACCTAGGGTTGACCTCAGGAACAAAAAATACATTAAAAAAAGGCAATGAACTCATTCATACATAAAAATAATTGCCTAAACTGAGGTTGAGTGCATTAGAATGGCTGAAACATTCTATAAGCAAGTACAAAAACACATTACGAACTGCACTGCACTGATATGAATGCAAATGACTCATGAAATCGAGTTTGTGTAGAGCTACGGTAGAAGTGTCTGGGTTTGCACATAGTTTTGCACGTAGAATACGTTTTAAGTAATAACTTTCTTACGTTTGTTAAAAAGTAACTGCACAGAGAAGAAAGCACATAGTAGTACATAGTGTAACAAAACTTCTTCTTTTTTTGTTGAAATAATTGATTATTGCACACAAACTACCAGTAAATCAGATATCGGGTGTAACAGTGTTTCCCAATCAGCAGAAGACCAGAGAACATTGATGTCATTATTTGTTTGATTTCTCAATGCATTAATATGTAGAGAATTATGCAATGCTTTTACTGTGAAAAGCAAATTCCAGGTACGTCAGTTTCAAAAATATATAGGCCTGTTCTTAACACCTTAATACCCCACTAATCTTTAGGTTTCAACAAACAAAAAAACGATTGGCTGTAATTTGAAAGACCACAGGAAGTCCTCATTATTAACTTGGAATGCAGAATAATCGTAGTTACAAGACCAACCCAAGGTTCTCATAGATCAGCTGCTGTGTCAACAGCCAGGCACTTCCTCTTTCTCAGAAATTATGTACATGATGCATGTTGACTGCCTTTTTGCGCCACAGAGGTGGGCACTTTCACACGCTATCTTTCCCGGCCCTTCAATAGCCTTCACCAGTAAGTTCCTGTGATCTGGACCCCAAAGTTCAACTGTTTGTGATGCCTGATCAATAACTGATAAGGCTAGTCGAGCCATCATTTAAAAGCACTTAATACAATTATTGTTCACTTTTAATTTTAAAGAACAGTGTTAGATGTTATGAATTACAACACAAGTTATGTATTTAGATGACTTTCTTCAAGACGCATATGCATGCACTAACTCATTTAATGTAACCAGCCTTGTTTCGCTAACCTGATTTTGCCAAGTGCAACATGTCCCTGGGTCAGCGACAATGTTGTGATTAACCAATTCCAGTCAGAATTGAAGAAACATTTTAAAAATTTTGTGAAGTTTAGGCCTACAATCAGTGTTAAGTGCTTGTACATCAGTGTCAGTCATCTATCATTTCCTCAGATTTTAGACATTACTCATGGGTAAGGGAAGGTTTAGGTGTAGAAATATAGTTAAGACTATGCCTTTGCGCCCGTCCTAATTTTGCAGAGTTAGGCGTGTTCCTGGGTTAACATATTTTTTTGACCCCGGAATAACATTTCATTTCAAAATGTTAGTACTGACCATATTTCTACACCTAAACCTAACCCTACCCATGAGTTATCCCTAAAATCATATTTAATGATAGATGACCGACACTGATGTACAAGCACCAAACACTGATCTAAACTTTACAAAAACTATAAACTGGTTCTTCAAATCTGATTGGCTAATCACAATGTTGTTCCAGGGTCAAGATGTTGACCCAGGGACGTGCAGAACTCATCAAAATCAGGTTCTGCATATTTGTGCATTAAAATGTTGTTGTAGGGTCTACAAAATGTGTTGAACTAGGGACACATAGTACTTGGCAAAATCAGGACGTGCACCTTATTTATAATCTGCGGCTGTGTTGCCGTCTATTGAGGGTCAAATTTCATCAAAAATATCTGAATTTGTGTTTCGAAGTTACCGGTTTTGGAACGACATGAGGGCGAGTAATTAATAACGGAATTTTCATTTTGGGATGAACGAAACATTTAAATTAATAACTTATTTGCATATCCAAACCTAACATTTTAGACAACTTTAGACACCTCTCATGTTCCCATGTTAAGAGAGGCAAAGGTGCTTCCTTCAGCATGAGGCTTATTAATTAAGTGTATAGTGGGAAAGAACATTTACAGCTAACTTTTTTTTGTTGTTGTTAAAAAATAAAAATGTGTTAGTTACATAACAACAGTTTTGTGTTAGTAACACAAAAGTAACGATGCATTACTTTCAATAAAAAAGTAACGCAATTCGTTTTTTCATGTAATCATTTAGATGAACTAGATAAACAGTTACTGTCATACATAATTTTATCAGAAATACTAAATGTTTTCCATCACTACTTGCGTTATGGTAAGACAACATACATTCATATGAGTAAAGTCTTCACACTCATCAGTGCTTTACAGTAAACAAACACAAAGATTTCCTCTCACGGAAACCTTTCTTCAGACGCGTCTCTTGAGTGGTCTTGGCCCCTCTTTAATGGTTTCACAATCCCTTTGACTCAATCAGTAGAACAAAAAAAGACCCTCGATGCGCACTGTACTACAGACCGCACACTCTCTCAATCTTTATCACTTCCACTATTGTGGTCAGGTTTCTTTCCATTGTATGTGAACTTATGAGCATGTGTATTTCCACCCCTGCAGATCTTTCAGTGCCATTATGAGACCTCATCTACTATAACGTGCTGACGGTTTTCCAGGAATCAGAAATGAGCCAGGCAACAGGTGTTTACATATTTCATGTGGTTCAGAAGTTCAGCAGAGGAGAACGAGCTCAGATAGCATGACATGTGTCAGGTAAGGACAAAGCCACACATGGCTGGGGAGCAATGATAAGGGATATACAGTATTTTAACCCTAGCCTCTGGCTATTAAGAGGTCGTGTGAGGACGAGAGCATTGAATGAAACTGTAGGATATCTCACAGGAAGACAGTCATAATGATGTGAGAAAGTACAGCTGGTAGAGATACCCTGAGGAAAACTGTATTACTCAGAGGTTTAGCTTTCATTACTCAGTAGACTATTAACTCATGGAGTTCAATTAAAAATCCCCCTATTATGCCATTTTTAAAGCTCCTAATATTGTTTTAGGAGTCTTTAACAATAGGTTTACATGCATGCAAGGTAAAAAAGATGCTTTTGTTTTTTCAAAATATTGTTTAATATAATGTCATTTACCAGATTTGTTCGAAGCAGTTCTAAGATTCAGTCTTTCTAAACCCCTCCCTTCCATGAGCCTACTCTGCTCTGACTGGATAGATGGCCCAGTCTGTTGTGATTGGTCTACCATGTACAGTGCTTTAGAAACGATAGGCCCATTTCAATAGTTCTGTATTTTGAACGCTTGATGGAAATATAAGTAACCTATTATTTATCATACTTACAGGTTGTGATTCAGTGAAGTCGCTGGACCAAATATACTGGTTAACTGAACCATCTACGAAGAGCAAGATTAGAGAAGACAATAGAAGTCGTCTGTAAAATGACATGTTTGTAGGCGGTGTCAAGTTGTGAGTGAGTGAGCGTATGTGAAAGTAAGGTGTTGTAGCCTCATTCTCTCTCTCTCTGCAATGATTCAAAGATGTCTGAGAAATGTGACTCATTTGATATATCAGGAAACCCTTCCGATGATCACAATGCATCCTAACCTAAATGATTCAGACGAATGCCACATTTCTTTTGTTCTCCATTCATTTGTTCCAGGTTCGAGAAACGTGTTCCTCCGGCCTTTTATTTTCTACACTATGTAATTAATTTAAATACTTAGGCAGTATCACATTAGCAAGAGTCATTTTGTACTTGCTGAATCTGAATTTTATCAAAAACAACTAATCCTCTTTAAAAAAAAAAAAAAAATTCAGTGATAGGCAGTTCTGTAAATGAAAATCCCTTGTCGATGTCAGAGGTCAGAGGAGAAGACTGGTTTGAACTGATAGAAAGGCAACAGTAAAACCAAAATATGCATCTCTGTACACACAACACGTCATACCTTGAGGTTTATGTGCTAAAGCAGCAGAACACACCAGGTGCCACTCCAGGAAACTGAGGATACAATTTGCATAAGCTCAACAAAACTGAACAATAGGAGACTGGAAAAATTTTGCCTGGTCTAAACTAATCCTCCTTTTCATTGTAAATCTACTGAATCATCATTGGTAAGAGGATATGGATGATGCATTTACTTTAACAGTCATGAGCTTTATCTACTAAAGGAAGAAAAGTTTCATATTTACACAAGGTCTTTTTTCATTAGTGTACTGAGTAAAACTTCAATGCTACTGTACAAGGCCATGAGTGAAGACATCCTGGCTACTCACCACTCTGACAGGAAATGACATACACAGAGGCATGGGCACTTACTGAACACTCATAAACTCAGAGATACATCATCACTCCGGCAAGACCCTGGGACTCCTTCTGAGTAAAGCAAGTGGTTATGATCTGTGTGCAATGCCTATGATATCTTTCTTTGATCTTGTTTTACATTTATAAATAGTCATGGCCAAAAATATTGGCACCCTTGGTAAAAATGTATCTGCATTGTTAATTCTTTAGATTTTTTAAGAAAATAACAAAAATCTAACATTTCATTGGATAAGATTTTTAAATATCATTATGAAATAAATGTTTTTTCTCAAATACACAACCTGAACTCTGTAGAAAATGGGAGCAGTGAACTGAAGAGAAGAAGCACTATCATGGAGATGGGAATCTAAAGGGTCTGGAGAGATTCCGAATGAAGGAACGGTCTCTGCAGGTGTTCTGTAACCTCTTCAGGCAGTATAGGAGAAGATTTACAGGTGTTAAACTGTCAAATAAAGTTTCAAAAAAGTGTTGAGTAAAATGGTGCCGTGAATTGTGGCCAATGTGTATTAGAGAAAAACATTTATTTCATAGCCTAATATTTTCCCCCTATATTAAATTCTTATTAGATGAAAGGTTTGTACATTTTTTAAATTAAAGATCAAAAGGATTAACAACGCAGATTCATTTTCACAGCCTTCTTTGATTATATTTAACAAGGGTGTCGATACTTTTGGCCATGACTGTACATTACACCCATTGGCCACTTTATTAGGTACACTTGTTTCACTGCTTGTAAGTGAAAATATCCAATCAGCCAATAACATGGTAGCAACTCTACTCTTACTAGTACATTTTTCCTTTTTCACCATGTATAACTTGTTTTTAATGACATCAGGCATTAGTGAGGTTTGGAGTGATAATTTCTGCTACTTTAGGTGGTTTGAGGTTGAACATTAAATTTATTATAGCTCATTTACTTGGAATGAAAGACACACATTATACTCAGTTCAGGATGCTCAACCAAGCACAGTGAACTGAAATGTCTTTCCAGTGTGGGGGTGTGAAATCATGATTAGAATGCACATTAGCTCATGGTGCAGGGCTGGGCCAAGAGCAAGATAATGTAGGTAAACACTGAAGTGAGCAGACAGTGCTGGATGATCATAGGGCAATGGGTGGGCAGGCAAAAATTTCCAGACCAGCTATTAAAGACAATTACTACCTTAATATTTTATGAGTTACATGCTGATATGTTACATAAAGAAGATAACATCACACCACTAAAGGCGTTCCATTAGCATGGTTATTTACTGTAAGATTGCTAAGAAATCCAGGCCATGAATGGGCTGTGCTAAACTGTGCAAACGCAACTGCAAACCATTCAGTTTAATGACATGCAGTAAAAATATACTGTGATAACAGTAAAACAATGTGAAAATATTACAGTAAAAAGCTGTTAAAAAGTTAAATAGTACAATAAGTTTCCCTTACATGTAGCCTATATGGTGAAAAATGATGTTTCCTACAACTTTACGATGAAATACCGTTTTTGTAAGTGACAAAGAATCTTCAGTACTTCAAAAGGTTGTTATATTAACATTTTATCAGTATTTAACTGTAAACTTGCATTAAAACCCGTAAAACCTAAAATTATGCTACCGTAAATTGTACACTTTAAGGAAATCAACCTAAAAATGGCTTGTATATTATTTTGATAAAAATTGACAAATGTCACCTTTAAAAAGTATCAAAGGTTTAAGGTTAGCAATAAGACCGTATACTCAGTGTAGTTTACTATAGTGTATTTGGAGCAATGGCTATTTTAAAACATTTTGTATCATTGTAGCACAGGAATATACACAACCCACTCACTTCAACAGTTTCACCCACGCTTTAGATGCACTCGTAGGCGTTGTACACAACCTTATTCTCAAACCAGCAATCTTCTAACAAACATTCATTTCTGACTCAGTTATAGTTAGTCAAACCACAGCTCCCCCCTCTACCTGGAAATGCTTTTAACACTTCTGCCATTGTGAGCTTCTGTGAAAACCTGTTCAAATAAAACCAAAGGATTTCTCGCAGAGTGTACTCTGAAACTACATCAGTGACTTCAAAGGCTTTGACAAAATCAACTCTCAAACGTACTCATATAATGTATGCAGTAAGATACACAGAAGCTCCATACAAAGGAATGTAGATAGGAATATATCCATTCATTCAGGTGTCTCTACCAGCCCTCTTCCTGGAATCTGCTACAGATAATATGTTCCTATTCAAATCCACTGCTATGCCTATCTGAAGATAACGCCACTCTAATACAGTAAGCCATGTATATTTAAAACAGTTTGATTCATGGATTTATATGAATAGGACATTCATTATATACTGGCCAGGATAATACAGTAGAAAAAAATTGATGCTTATAATATTTAAAAATAACGGCAACAGTTTATATTTATCAGCATTTACGTGAAAGGAGAAGCAGTTTCTGTAATGAGATGCAGCGCTCTGTTCCAGGCACTAGCACTACTGAAAAACAACAGTTCCCTAGGATCCCTACTTACACTTTTTTCTGCTTCATTAATTGTCATAATATAAAGCTGACACAACCAAATAAGGAAACAGTAAGATTAAGTGATGACATTTTGGATTCAAATTGTTAACCAATTCGGCCGGCACCTCTGACTTTAAAATCCCACACCTTTACTGTAATCATGAGTGCCCAATCCTGCTCCTGAAGGGCCAATGGCTGTGTCAAAAAAATGCTTACTCTCTAGGTACTTTTTAAATTAAAGCAATAAGCACCAAGAAACCATGCAAGGCCCATTAGCTGTTATAACTTCACTGTAAACCATGGCTTCACAGGGCTTATTGCTTTTATTCTATAAAGGTAGTAAGGTTTCGCAAAATAAAAACGAAGCAAACAAAGTGTAATTTTTTTAGTGAAAACATAAATTTTCCGCCAAACATGTAGTTCTTCAGAAACAGGTGTGGTTCCAACAAAGTGGTTTCATAGCAACACACAAATATAAACAAATGTGCATGTTTGTAGAGTATTTTACAACCAATCAGAATCAGAGCAGATCCTTTGTTTGAAAGTAAATACTCTACGACCATGAAAAGTGTTTAGAAGTACGTCTGGCGTTTTTCTTTAAAATGAGTTCTTGTTACTTTGTATAGGTTTCTATGGAAGTACCGGTAATTCTTGAGGTTGGCATTTAGTGCACCTGAAGTGAAACTACTTGATGAATATATACTATGAAAACATTTACTCAGTGTTGTTATCTCATTTTTGACAAAGATGGCTTTTAGAGGCTTTTGCATCTGAACTTTTTATGTTATCTGATAGTACGAATGTGTGTAGTTCAAATGTAATCTGGAAGTGCAATACTTACCATGATGTTATTGTCACTAGACCTACCTGCCCTTATAATAACTTGTTCCTCATATGCACACTTCAGAATCACACCAGAGGTATTTTACTCTGAATTCAGACATATTCCTTTTGTCACTGACTTGTCCAGATCCCACTCATTCACCTTTATATGTTTGATCTAAAGTGCAACTGCCCTCAAATTTTGCAGCAAAAGTCATGTGATTTGAATAGCGTACAATGCAACATATCTGTAGCAACAGTGTGAAAGTGAATAGCACATACAGTAACATACCGTTATAAGCAGAGATATTTATCAGTGTAATATGGGTCTCTAAACATGTCATATTGAAAAGGTGAAAACCTCAATTTTTTACAGTGCGTTTTCAAAAAGCCTTTTTTTTTTTTGGGACAAAATCAATATCTCAGCATAAACTGAAGCAAAAATGGTGACGAAAAATATGTTTATGAAAACATATTGGTGTGGATAAAGGCCTGGAAGTTTTTAGTGAGTCTGAAGACATGTCTCAGTGTTCAGGTGTGTTTGATTAGGGTTAAATCTAAGCTAAACTCAACTGGATAGTTGACTTTCAGGACACCCCTGATTGAAACTACTGCCTACTCGCTTCCAGGATTACAGTAGGCTACACTCTTTTTCCCAATAGCCCACTTTAGACATTCTACTGTATAAGTAGCTTTACAACTACATGTCAACTAACTCTCATTAGAGAAGTTATGAGTATGTTTAGTGGAATAAGTTGACATGCACTAATAGTCACTAATAATGTGGGGAACATCAAAATAAAGTATTAGCAAATATTAGACAGACAGTCTACTAATACTCTAGTTGACATGTAGTCGTAAATTTACTTTTAGTTAGTAGAATGTAGTGGAGAAACAAAACAAATGTGTTACCCTTTCCAGTTTACACACTTTGTAATACAGAAGGCTTTGGTAATATTGTACCAAGTTCTCCACATTTGTATTTCCGCCAAGTCTGAATACGTTTCAAACTGTGTACAGGTTTCCAGTTGCTTCATTCCCAGACTTCTGTAGCTGTTCCCAAGAACTGCACCATGGTACGCAGTAGTGTAAACACTTCAACGGCAACTACTAGCAGCACGCTACCTAAAGTGTGCCATCACATATACTGACATTAAAAGGTTCAATAACAAGAAGATATTTTACTTTAATGATTAACAAAGTACTCAAGATGCCTAAAGCAAACTGCCAAAGAAGTCACACATAAAGAATGTCTGAAAGAGTCACACACCGATCAGAAACATTCATAGCTGCTGGCAGTTTAACTTCACAAGTGCAGTTGTGTAAAACGTGCAATATAAAAACTGACCCAGTTTTAATGCCAACTGCAAGTTTAGTTCATTGCTCCATGCAGCTAGTTTGAACTGCACTACTGTGTTTAGTCTGTATTTCACCGAACTTCAGTTTTAGTGCAAATGTACTACATTTAACTATAATTGTACTGTAGTGAGCTGCAGTTAGGCTGCAGCTGCAGTTATACTACAGATGAAAGATTTACTGCATACACTGGAGTAATCGGACTGCATTTTACTGCAGTTTATCATTGATAAATGATCTGTAATTCTTCCACTGAAATTCCTGCTGGCAGTGATGTGTGATTCTCCCTAAGTGGAGGGAGAAATCTTTAAACAAACACGTGTAAACATAGGGCACAATTGCACGTTGGATGGAAAAAGCCCTGCCCTTCATTTACTGTCATGGCATGTCAGTGTTGACAGAGCTGTTTGCACAGCTGTCACATACTCTTCTCACTGTGACGAACATCGTTTAAATAACACGGTTTCAAAAAGTCATACTCTGACGCTTTAGATTTGTGTGCGTTTTCGATTGTAAGATCTGCTTCCTGAAGCAAAAACATCGCTTGGTGACCCGATATTGCACTACAAACCATATGCAAAATCACAGCGCAAATGTGCATGAAATGCGTTGTATCTGTCTAGCATGTGTGCAGATGAAATGGTCTGTGAATGTATAAGACCTTATGTAAACAGAAAGGAAAGTGTTTGAAAGTGGATTGTGTCAAGATTAATAGCATACTGCTTGGGAAGGCAAAAAATAGAGACCTGCAGTTCCCTGAAGAACCTTGACAGGAGATGAACCGAGGATATAGATTTGCTATTCCAGGCTTTACGAGAAAGCCAAGCCCTCTTTTACTGTCATGACAACCAGATGTTGCGTGATGCAAAGCGTAGGCTTGTAGGTTGTTGAATGGTAACTTACTGAAAGCTGCACTTTATTATGCATCCCAAATAAGCGTATTCATTCAACTGGGAGTAGCCATTGGGGATTTGTTTAGCATTTTTTGTATATTTTATGAGGTTATTGGTAATCAATTGGTTACTACAGCGCTCCAGACAAGGTACACAAAACATACATATCTTTGGCAACACTCATTTAGTTAATGTGAAAGATCTAATGGAGTTGTAAGCTTGTGTGAGATCTTCCAGGTCTGAATGCTTCTCTTAAACGGGGTGCATCTGGTAAATGCCTTTCTTATGCACATCTAACTGACACACACATAAGTGTCTAGTAAAATATCAATCAAAACCTATTCTTCTACGCCCAAGACAACAGCTGAGGAAACCATTTTTAACACCGCTGTTGCGTAATATGTATTTAAACACACACACAAGGAATGCTTTTCTGTTGTTACGCAAGAGTCTGGTCAATTATCGACCAATGACGCTTAAAATATACTTGTGATTCCTGTTCCATAACAGTTTATCAGCTCACTCAAAATCAGCCATTGCCATCACTTCCCAAAAAAGTCACCCATGCCCATCCATTTGTTTTACACAGTTTAAACAAACATAAACAAACTAGGCATATTTGCCAGTGATACATTCTTGAAACAGGTAGGATTTATATATACTGTGTGTATATCAACAGTTTGCTTTTGATTTTATTTAAATAAATTAACATGTAACATAAAAGTTTATTTCATTTGGAAATATAGCTTAATATATGGCTGTGCAATTTGTTAAAATGTATTTTAACTGCTTTTGGTTGATGCTTGTGTTTATTCCAACCTCGCTGTGCATGAAGTACCTCTCCGTGCTGCTTCAGTAAAGATACGCGCAAACACCTCTTTTGTATAAATATATCCAAAATCCATCAAATCTTGTGAAAAATTGCTATGACTTATCGCAAGAGGCAAAGGGTTACGTTGTAGTCACATAACGTTGGTTCGCAGTACTTTTTTTAATCGGCATTTACCAAACATCGCCAAAGTTTTGCACAAATCTGCAATGGAAACGCAGCTACTGATGGATAGGTTTAGCGCTGGGTTACAGTAGGTGAAGGTCATTTGTACAAATTCATATGAATTCGCAACTCATAAAATAAGTATAATTTAGCACAAAACTTATCAATTCGTATGAGGTTGTACGAATTTTTACGAACGAAGCACCTTGTAAAATAAATGTTTGAAATGATGTGAAATCAGGCTCATATACACACTTACCCTGCAGCGTTTGCCAGTTTTCATTTGTTTTAAATTGATTCATAATTCATTTCTGTGCCATGCAGTTGAAGGAACTGCTCCATTGATTCATGGGACAAGAGAACTCCTACTGGCCTTCAGCACCAAACAAGAGGAATTGATGTGAGCTGATTGAATGCTGGGAACACACGCTAAGAAATTTTAGAGCTCTTTGTCTGGGGCTGTTTGGGAAACTCATATCCCTCCAGCGTGCAGTATTGCCTCCTACTCTGAAATGAATAGTTCATTCAAAGCACAAAAAGAGCTGTGCAAAAAATCTGAAATGTACGCTACACTTCTTGGGTGTACAGAACAAGAATGCAGATTTAAAATACAAATGATGACTGAATTTCCATTACTGAGTGAACTATCCCTTAAAAGGCGACAGCCGAGGAATCTATTTTTAAACATCACAGTTACATAAAATGGATTTAAATACACACACAGAAACGGACACAAATGAAATGATGATGACAAGCTGCTGTAAAATATGGTTGCATTATGTGTAATTAACTACCTTTATTGCCATCACGCCATATTTAAATCCAGTCAAATGAGTCATCAAGCAATTTATGGTGGACTGAGTTCCACTTAATTCACATTGCATAAAATGGAAGCCAAGGTTGACCGTGAGAACGGTCCAGCTTTCTCTTGAATTTAGTGTTTAAGGCATGTTTAAACACTTCTGTGATAGTGTAAATATAGCAGATGGTGCTCCAAAGAACAATTACATACTTTTAAATGATGACTTGTAGCTTTGCCAAAACCACAAATGAGCACACACACAAAGACATTGCCACCCAAGACAAAGGTGTCTGTTCTTCTGTCACTTCTGAAACTAGTATTACCAGAAATCTGTCCATGTCCTCCACTCATTACTATACAAGTGTTCTTTGTACAGAAAGTTATGCATAAATAGGCTTTCAGCTGCTTATCATAATGAGGTATGTGATAGCTGGAAAAGCCATCTATTAGCATTCCCATTGGAAGTGGCAGGCGTATGCTTTGCTTGGAATGCTGCCATCTTTTTTAAAACCAGTTACCTGAGACGTAAATGCCATGTGACTAGTCAGCTCTAGAGCCACTAGAGATTGACGTCATGGCAGTGCTGACTTATGCATTGAACCAAAAACGTATGTTCATATTTCACTAAAAATCTCTCGTCTCATATGCTGTGCTACTTAAACTCTCCACCTTAATCATCATTGTGGTGTGTTAGCTATGCTAAGGTTATCATACATATGAGTCAATTATGTTGTAATGCTTTCGCATGGAGGTATTATTAACTTTAACCAATAAAATACTACAGTAACATCAAAACCGCATTCCTCATGCAACCTTTCTTTATCAAAAGCCAGCAGGATCTTAACAATGAGCTCATTCTTGGCACAAGGGTTAAACCTTTAACAAGGAAAACAACTGTGTTCAGGCCTGGGATGCATCATTGATGAGGAAAGCTGATTGTTTCCAAAAGGAAAGAGGAAGTGAGGTTTAGATGGTTCTGTACATGCCAGTGATCATATGGCATCGTTTGTTCTTGTGTTTATGTATTTCCTCTTGAAACTGGAAGTTGGGATAGGGTAGATCATAATGGCACATCCCTAAATTGTCAGTATAGGAAAGAGTGCTAAAACCCAGAAATGAGCTAGCATTTAAACGCTTCGGCTTCCATCATGCCGAAATCAATGGGTTTTTGTCTGAAATAAGGTCTGTGGTTATTACAAGTACACAATGTCGCAACGGTTTATTCTAAAACACTAAGTATCTTTCAATTTTACTTAAACAAACAATACTATAGAGGATGTCGAAACATTAAATGTCTTTAAACAGAATAAGACAACTCATTTAAACCACTTTTACAGCCTCAAAGCATTTGTATTTGTGCTTTTGCAAACTAACTAATTTTTCAAACTACATGAATCATTGGTCTCAAACTCAATATGTGATATGAAACGTAGCCCTAAACATCCTTCGTTTCGAAATGCATACACCTTAAGAACGTGCTCCTGCGTAATATTATAGAAGGATGTTAATTCATCCCACGCATATCCATGTTGTGTCAGGAAATTGTGAAAACTGAGACAGGATGGAGAGGATTCTCCTATTAGTTTTTACTGCGTTGTAAAAGGAACAGATGTGGCGATACACCGCTTCAGTTACTGGATATGAGATAAAGGTTTATTCCTGGAGGGCCACATCTCTCCAACCCTGATCAAAGACACCTGATCCAACTTATCAAGGTCTTCAGGATCACTAGAAACTTCAAAGCAGGTGTGATTTGGAGCTTGTTGGAACTAAACTCAGCAGAGGTGTGGCCCTCTAGGAGCTGAGTTTGAGACCACTGACCTATAGACTGAAGGCGCTGTTAGAAGTTCAGAGGCGGTGATGCTGAAGTCATGTAACCAGAGAGTTCTTCATTTATGGCCTGCGTTTAGCTTTTTATCTCTTCAGATTGTATTGAGGCTTTGAAGTTCACAAAGTTTCGTTTTTACAAGGTTTTTGAAGACCATCTTGACATACAAAATGTGTATGAACAGACCTTATTTTTAGCATGAATTCAAAGGCCATTTGAGACTTGTCCGCAGTTATTCTGAATTGAGTCCGTCTCAGTTTCTTCTGTTACTTCATGTGATTCCAGACAGACTGGATGATGATCAGATCTCTGTGTGGAGCCCTGGCTGTTGTCAGACAATAATCTCACTGTATTATTACAATTAATGACAAAAATAATGTTTGGAAATGTGAAAAGATATTTCCAACTGACACGCTACCGCAAAAGATAGAAATAACTGACTTAAAACCTTTTTTTTTTTTGTTGCCGAAATTACTAGTGGCCCAATACTTTTGGATCGGACTACACTTGACAGCTTGAAACACAGGCAAATATTAATTTTAAGAGTTCTAAAAATGTAATCAGTCACTGGTTATCATTTGATGAAATATTTGAGATTCACAAAGCATGTTGTATTATCATAACATAGCCGTCAAACTGTACTATGATACTTTACAATAATAATGTAAAAAATAAATCTTGTTTAAATAGCAGAACATTAGCTTCAGCTTATTTCAGTAATGCAGAAACCCTTGATATTTAATAATAATCACAATGTAATCACAGACTTATGAGTTTGCTGTGATCATGGTAACTTTTGACATTTTAATGTGCGTTCATCTGCCGGTCACCACATCAGTTTGCTTTTAGAACTCATAAGCTGTGTCAGCAAAAGAAACTCACTGGAAGGAACATTATTTTTTTTTCTGTGATTGAGTCTAGCACTGCAACAGTGTGGTGGGAAGTGATATTTTCTCAAATAACAACCTAACACTGCCTTGCTCTGGCTCCCTCCGCATTTGTTGAAAAATGAACTCAAAGATGAAACCCAGCAGATGTGATGTGTTCAGGACGGCATGGCAGTGAATGGACCACACATTGAATTCAATATACAGTACATTTCTTTTTTTATGTATAAGAGCATGGTAAACGATTGGGGATGTCTTACTGAAGACTGTGAACCATCTGACGAGCATTTGCATGATTTTAGAAGGACATCTAGTGGTTACATTAGTCTTGCAGCTGTGGCTCAACCAAATTAAGTAAAACTGTTAACCCTGACGTTTTACTCATCAGTCACAATATATATCAGTCTCTTTGATATTTAGCTGCGTTTCTTGCTTGAAGTGGGATATTGTTTGGACTGCGTTGTCTTAAATTGGTCAAATATACACTTCAAAATGATGCAAGAACTAGCACTAGTTAACCTGCCAACAACGACGACTGCATTTGTACTGAAACAGGTCGAAATATTGGACTTGTGCATTAGGCTCCGAGGTGTGTGTAATTGAGGCTGCTGAATTGTATCAGTCGTTAAGGAGCAGGCAAGTGCCCATTTTATTTCAAATTCAAGTTTATATATCAAGCCTGGAAATGCACAAGACAGCACCAAGCACCAAAAGACTCTACAGGGTAAATTATATGTTTTTTTTCCCAGAAAACCAATTTCACTGCTTGTCAATGCAATACTTCACTCTATCGCTCTGTATTTTACTACCTCACACCCAGACAACACCGAGATTCAAAAACTTTTGTTTTTGTTCAACGGTGTTTTGTGAAATTTTACCTTCTGTAAAAAAAATAAATAAATAAATTACCATCATTTTAATGGTACAAATGTACCATTAAAATAATACTACAGTAAAAAAAGTGTGCGCATACGTTTGGATACACTCTATAATAGTGGAATACATAATGGTTGTGTAAATTATGCTATTTGTTTTTTCTTTGCGCAAAAGAAATGAATAAATTAATTCTCATAGCGCCACAAAAGTTGAACCACTGATGTCACATGCCTTGGTTACAGATGTATTTACTATGTTTCTGGATCTGAGATCATTTCAGTTGTGTTGCTGTCTATGGAGGGACAGATGGCTCTCTGATATCATCACAAATATCTTCATTCGCGTTCCGAAGATGAACAAAGGTCTTACAGGTTTTGAACGACATGAGGGCGAGTAATTAAATGACAGAATTTTCATTTTTGGGTGAACTAACACTTTAAAAGTGAAAAAGAACTAAACATTTACAGGGAAAAATTGACTTTCCTAGAATTCCCTGTGTTGCATTTAATATTTGATGTTTTTTTTCCTTTGAAATAACAGTTTGAAATAAGTTTTTTCTTAGCATTTATGTTTATAAGGGTTGTATGTTACAGCCAATGTTGTTAAAGTAATGTTTATTGCTTATTTTAGGATGGTGTTTAGTGTTTATGTGATTGACACTGTGCACCTTCCATATTTAGGGTTATGTCCATCTACGTATCTATGCAAGTATTGTCATAGGCAGCTGGTGGTGAATTTTGGTTCACAATGTGACTTTCACAACTTCAGAACTTAAACAGGTCGGTCCATTAAAGTTAAATCCAGTTAAATCCATAAATCCTTAAACACTGCTATCATGTTTTTATGTTAAAATTATTTTAAATTTTTTAACCTTAAAGTTTATTATTATAATTATTTTATTGTGTAGATTGCTCTGTGTTAATTAACAATTTAGAGGAAAACGTTAAGAGGGATTGGTGATGTTTTTCATTAGTTTCACATCAAAACCAAGTTACAGTTTGTATTGCTATGGAATTATGTGCACTGATGAAACATGAACAATAAGACCATTTGCATGCATTCAAATAAATAAAATGTTTAATTCTGGTTGACCTAAAAATGCCTTTGCCATGCTGACATCATTGACCTTAATCTCTCAATATTCAATGGTGCCATCTGGTGTTTTCCTCTCAAAGGGCAATTTAGTCAAATGATGAACCCTAGATGAGAGCAGCATTTAAACGAACCACGTGCTCAGACTCTCATCACTATTTGACTGGATTTATGCATAAAGTAGCCTCTTATTGATTCTCAATGATTTTACTCCAGGACCAAGACCTTACATTGAACAAAAGGTAGCAAATTCAGCATAGCACCTAAACTATTACCAAAAAAACCCCTCTTTGAATCGAGGACATTTATTAACACTAGGCCAAAAGTTTAATTATTATACAGAGACGCCTAAAGGGGCGGGTGTTTAAAGTTCAAAAAGGGGCAAATAGAAGAGGCTCACATTCATGACAAATCTAATATGGAATTGCATCATACTATATGACTGTCATCAGGTGGGGATAATGTAGCCTATGTTTTACCTGATGGCTGAGGGATTACTGCTGCTCCTGCTGCTGATAGTGCTGGAGGACAGGGCTGTGTTGCTCTGAGACTGCAGACATTAAAAAGCCCATAGGTAGCTGATTAAAGAAGTGCTTTGAGCTAAAAATAAAATGTAAAAAGATTGGTGACAACGCTTTAAAAATTCTAAATAAAAAAAAAAATACAGACAGTGTGTGTCCGTCCTAGCTGTTAACACCTTCTAAACATCACAGAACATCACAGCATCAGCTTTACATGGGAGGGATTAGATTGTAGAACTGTAAAATCTTCTTTCTTTCTTTCAAATATTAAAATATAAAATATTTGGAATATTTGTTATATTATTAGTAATAACTCTATACACATAAAACACACATACATGCACATGCAGTGCTTATTAAATGTTTACACTATAGAGATATAATAATTTTACTGCTGTAAAATCAGCATTTTAGCCTGAAATGAAATTTGAAATATAAACCTAATAATGTCTATTACTTAACATATTTTCTTTAAAAACAGTGGTTTTATTTGAATATCATAAATATAATAATACATAATTATGTGAATATCCATATTAGATTGTTTTTAATGAAATAAAAGCCCTCCAGAAAAGAAGGGAAAAGTCCTGTAACTTACTTTAAAACAAAACATGTTCCCT
>JAUYWG010000033.1:20549283-20565286 GCA_034779775.1 Enteromius afrohamiltoni
GCGCACACAGGAATGTATATTATTTTATTATTTTTCGAAAAAAAAAAAAAAAAAACACCCCAGAAAAAGGGCACTTTCTCTTCAGGAATAAAAAGGGCAGGTGCTCAAGCCCCTTTTGATGTCTATGTGTGCACGTGCCTGGAGACATGTGACATTTGTGGAAAAACATGGAAGAAGTTGATTGGATGCACAACATTTTACATCAGTAGCAAAATGAATGGAGTTATTTAGCGCTCCCGTATGCACAATTACAGTGCATAATTAGTTGTGTTGTGTGATTTGGGTTTAGCATTGCTTTTATCCGTCATTCAACCTTATTAGAACTGCGAGAGACTTGTAACTTTCTACAAGCGCACTGCAGTTGCAATGAAATTGTTAAGTAGTATTTTCTTATAGGCTTTCAATCATTTCGGAACATTTTATGTACTATTTAATGATGGTTTTGGGAAAAGTACCATAGAGATTGAGTTCAGTTATCGCCTTACTAGAATTATACTTAGTGTGTAAGGAAAGCAGCCAAAGAGGAATTTCCCACCGGAGGTCTGGCACCCAAAGTCTGTTCTCGTCAAAGTGGAGGAGGACTTCTTACAGCACAACTTGACTCCTCGATCCTCAAATCCGCCTCCAGCTCTCAAGCCACAATCCTTTAATCCAAACGCACACACACACACACACTTCAAACACCAACACTTTAATTAACAGGTCAATAGGAAGTTTAGAAGACCAATATACCTGAACATTAATGATTCAAGAGAACTCGCATCGAATTTGGTTTGCATATTGATGAGAGAAAAGTCAGATGACTTTGTGCACTCAAGTAGACCAAGATGATATACCGTATGAATAAAAGAGTGATGGATATTTTTAATCCCCACTTGACTTCATCTTCAAATTGAGGTCTGTCACTGTTATGACAAGATCTATTAGATGGGTTTTATCTGGAGTGCTGTGAAAATCTCAAATGGCGGTAATATGTGGATGACTAGAATGGAAATACTAATCTTCACACCTCCTCCGTGTCTCTTCATACCTTTGTATTACTTTCTGATGAATAGAGATCTGGAGGAGTCATTAAGAGGCTAAAATATAGCAAGATAAAAAAATACATGTTGCACATCATTTGACGTGGCCATGTTTTAATTTAAACCGATGAAGATGATGAAAGGCATTCAAGGCTAAAGAGAAGCTAATGTACCCGAAAACACAGTCAGTCCAAGCAGAGGAAAGTGAAGAACAACACAGCAGGAAAGACAGATGAGTTTGATTCTCTAAACCACGCTGTGTGCGAATGATGAAATGATTGTGAGAATCCATCAACGGTTGGTTATGTATTTTAAAGCAACAGGAAGAATTCACCCACCTGAGTTCTGGCTGAAAGAAAAAGCTTTCAGATTTCACAGATTCTCACATGTGTGGGGGAAAAAACGAAATTGCACCGATCCGTCAAAGCCAACAGGGAAAAGAGCGATGTGTTTACCCCAAGCTCTGCTTGATTATGCGGCAAGTGAGGGAAGAAATATTATGTTCCATAAAAGTTTAATGCATTTGGCCCCAGTTTAATCTATAGCAGTGCTCCTATCAAGCTCCTCGCTCACTCTCAACCAGCTGGAATCCAGATTACTGTATTCCTCCTGGAGCTATTCTGTTTTTAGCTTACACTAATTGTCAAATACGGTAATTAAAAAGCTGTTATGCATGGTAACCAAAAGGAAATTCACACTTCTTTTCAATCACTTACAGGCTAAAACTCATCTAATGAGCAAAATGCTTCAAACCATTAAATCATTTACCAAAAAACAATCGTTAATTAGCACCATTCAAGTACCTTTTGTGTAAAACTCGAAACACAAATCTATTAATAATACATCATGCACTCGTATAGAAAGCACTGATTAAATTAACACACATGAAAAACAAACAAATAATTAACAGAATTATTCACACACCAGTCATTATCGCAAGATGTCACACGAAAGGAGGCTTTCACAGAAATGGTATAGAAGACCATAATTGCTTTCCCAAAGTATCTTTTAATAAGTTATTGAACAAGCATTTTTTTAAAGAACATTATTTTGCAGAGGAAAGATTCCATGGATGTTAAAGGTTTATGGAACCATAATGAAAACATTCACCTCAAATTAATTTAGAAACAAGGTCATATTTCAATGAACTGAACAAAACAGCATCACAATAGGTGCGTTCGACTTCATGCGGCGCTGCGCAGACCGATCGGCGGCTGACTTGAAGTAGTGCATGCTGGTTAGTTTTTTTTGCTCGACTTGGGGACACCTGATTTCCAGTGATTGTCGTCGTCTTACTACAGAAACTGTCTCTGCATTTGATAAATAAAGTTTAACCTCGTCATTATACATTACCATTACTCTGTTGTTCCATTTGATAATGTTCAGTGCTTTGCTACAATCTGTATTGTTAAAAGCGCTATATAAATAAAAGTGACTTGACTTGAACCGACGCCACGTGACATCCACATGTGGCATAAAAGTAACGCGAGAGATGACATCACAGCTTCTCATGATTGGCCACATTCACCACATGGCGATGGTTACGAGTGTTTCGTGCTTGAATCCATATAATTGCATAACAAATCAATTTGCATGCCATTTCATAAATAGTTTACGATCTTTTGACTGCAGTACATTTTTTCCCTTAAATTCTTTATGTTGGATCTGTTTATTATTGTAGTTATTATATACACATGTATTGTAATTCAAAAGTATTGTCATTCAGTGTTTTTTGTAGAACTGGGATAGATTCCAACAAGTACTGTTGAACATGCAGTATATAAAAACTTATTTGTCTCTGCAATAAAGTAGGCAAACGCCACGTGATCTGCCATGTTTGAGGAAGCAACGAGATCCCCAACGTTTCCGGCTTGACGGCTCCGTTTTCAGCTCCTCCCCGACTGCTTTCTGCTAATCTCGCCGATCGGTCTGCGCAGCGCAGCATGAGCTCGAACGCACCTATTATTTCAGGGTGAATTATTTCATGATGAGTAAGAGGGATCTGGGCAGCTGGAGCCATCACAACGTGCAAATAAATTGGAAAGGTTTCCACTTTCCGAGTGATATGTAGCTGGTTTTAATATGCTCCTTTAATCCTCTTCTTCATTCCTCAGCTCCCATAGATGAGTTCTTTTTGATATGGCCATAAATGGCATCCATTAAATTTGCATGAAAAAGATTTGGGTCACACTTTATATTACTGTAGGTGGCCTTAACTACAATGTATTTGCATCAAACAATTAGTACAATGTACCTATTGTGGTCAAATTGTATTACAAAACACCTTTGCCGCTATTGAGGTGGTATACGGGTTAAGTTTAGGGACAGGACAGGTGGTACGGGTAGGTTTAAGTTATAAATGAGCACTCCTAAGTTTGACTGTTGAGAAAAGCCAGAGCACCCAAAGCACCTTGGAAATAAAAGAGTCAATCACCGATAAGCAAAGTCATCTCTTTCAGTCTTTAGTTCTTGCTGTTTAATGGAGCTGCTGTAAGAAGTGCTGAGTGAACTGACTTGCCTTGAAAGGAACTTGGCCATAACTCATTCCACGCCAGTTCTTGACATTAATGATTTCTCAAATCATGTGGCTTGTTGAGGAGAGTTACAATACTACTACTCTCTGGAACAACCCTCATATCGAGGACCACCAGTAGCCAACTCATCACAGATCACCTCAAAATGCAGTTACAATTATCTTTTTGGCCTTTTGACATGAGCCATAAATATATATTGGAGGGTGGAGGGTCATGCAGAACCTGATTTTCGACATCTTTGTTGACCCTGGAACAACATTGTAATTAGCCAATCAGATTTGAAGATGCAGTTTATAGTTTTTCTGAAGGCTTACAATCAGTGTTTGGTGCTTGTACATCAGTGTCGGTCATCTATCATTTCCTCTGATTTTTGGGTAGGGTTAGGTTTAGGTGTAGAGATATGGTCAAAACTAAAATTTTGGAATAAAATGTTGTTGCAGGGTCAACAAAATATGTTAACCCAGGAACACGTCAAACTCAGGCACATTAATCACATTAATCACCAGACCATTTATCGTCATTTATTTTCACTTAACAGAATTGGTTTGACATTTATGGCTGTCTGCATTGCAGCTATTTTGGCCTCCAATGCAGCAACCAGACACTTACAGCCTCCATTCCTATATGGCATCTGCAATTTAACATTAAAACAGATTTCCCTGCAAATAATGCAGCATATTACATTCTGGACTGACTGGCTGTCTGCAGCGAAAACTTCCTTCAGGAAATTGGAATGAAAATGCTATGTCTGAGCGCCCATTGTGGCACATTTCTTAAATTGGTTTCCTAAATAGATTGGTTAATTAGTGACAAATTGATTTTTTAATGGAGCTCACATGGTGCGTCTTGGACATTTAACGAAACATGAGCCTTAGGGAGATAAATGTAATTACCTCGAATGAAAACACAATTATAACTAGCTTCATTCTTAAATTGGTATATTGCTTGCAAAGTGTCTTTATGAATGAATTTGCATAGTAATGATCAGACAGTAAAAATCATTAAGAAATATTAAATGACATATACAACATGAAGGGCATCATTAATGTTTATTAAGCTATTTCAACATGACTTATACAGTATTTTATGTGACAGTTTTACAACAGAAGAGTTTTCTATTAAGCAACTGCAACTAAACATGTTAAATATCAGTATGATACATTTTATATGTGTAAATGAAGTATTTAAGACGGATCTGTGTTACAATTCCTATAAAATTTAAAAGTATTAGTGTGGTCAATATTAATGCTTTTTTACAGTGTAACAGGTAGAGGTCTTGGCTTGTGGTAATAAGCAAAAACAAACTTCTATCAAAAGTTATTAATTGAAAAAACAAACACTATGCTGCAAAATGTGTGTTTAGAGATTCTGTAATGGCTTGTAAAGGTTCTATATTGGCATCAATGGTTCTGTGAAGAACCTAGAACATCCATGAAGTGTTTCGAATGCAGAAACAGTTCTTTATAGTCCTTCAATACGGTTCTTTTAGCAACTGTTCACTAAAGATTTTTCTTCTATAGAAATCACTGGAAAAACACCCTTTTGGAACCTTTATTTTTAAGAGTATATATATATATATATACACAGTAAATGGCATGTGACATCGGTGAACTCTGGAAAATAGAAGCCTTGAGGAAAACATGTGATTGCACTCGACTGATGCAGACAAATTTTGCAATTTGAGCACTCTCATTCAATAATTGACGCAGCTGTCTCATTTGCCGCCTGGCACTCTTCCTTTTACGCAGCACAAACTCATTTCTTGATTTGTCTGTAGATTAAATGATATTCACTGCAGCCTCAGAAGCTGTGGTGAGCTCTGGCTCATAGAGAGCACTGCGGCAGGCTCGTGGAGACACTGATGGTGGATGAGACGGGCTGCTAGCATAAGCAGGATCCCCGTCAGCAGCTCCAGACAGAAGGACAGACAGGCCATGACCAGAGACCAGCCGAAGGACATGTGGACGTGAGACAGTGACTCAGTGTCCACCATGAGCTGCAGCTCCTCCAAAGCCTGCTGTGAGTAACTGATATAGATGCTCACACCGGACACCGTCAACAGACCTGTGGACAAACAGACATCAATACACTAAAAAATCTGCATACGTTGGTTAGGTATGTTTTAAAGCAAGGTTGGTGGTCATGAGCTGGTTTAAGCTGATCGAAAGCAGTAGCTAGTTGCTTAGGACCAGCACATGAACAGCTTACACCAGCGAGCCATGCTTCAAAACAGCCCCTAAATAGCATTTGCTGTTAAATAAATGGTGACATAATTTTCAATTTTGGAATAACTATCCCTTTTAAAGGTTTGGTCATATTAAAAATGATCCTGGCTCTTCCAAGCGTTAGAATGACAGTCCAAAAGATGTCAAACCACCAGAAGAAAGAAGCCTTCCACCTGAATGGGTTGCATGTATGACAGTCAGCAGAAGAGAGAAAAAACTATGTAGGTCATGACAACTCTCACAAGATTTTAGCATGATAATAGTTATCATAGTGTTTAGGTATTAGATCTTGGTGGAATAGATCTCCTAAACTGCTGCTGTTGTTGGTTATTGATTTAGTTGTAGATTATTGATGCTGCTGCAAGCAAGTACAAGAACTTGCTACTCGCCAATGCATACGGTGATACAGTGCCGTGAGTATTTAAGATTCAAGCTGCACAAATTGCATACAAAATAACCTGTAGCAGATCTATACAGGTGGAGCTGGGGAAGTTGGAGTGTGAAAACGCACTTCAAATTGGAGGCTAACCTACTATTTAAATGTAAAACAGCAAGCTAACTGGCTAAGTGTGCAGCATGAACCAATCAGCTTGTGCCAAGTCATTTAATGCTATGAATATCATAGTTACATTAATACCCATAATCCAGCGCCATCTAGAGTTTCAAAACTGAACTATACATTTATAACCTTTTAAATATGGATATTTTTCTAACAGAACTGCATCAATTCACTACAGGAGGCCTTTATTCAACCCCTGGAGCTGTGTGAGGCACATATTTGTTTATACTGTATAAACACATTGAACGTTTGTATGGATTTTAGTATACACAAAACTACACCACACACTGGACATGCCATTTTGTACTTGAATGCTCAAGTTCAGCTGTTTGGCAAAACAGAGCAAATGGAAAGAAAAAGTGATGTCTATAATATAGTTTTTTTTCTCTGTATAAAGCATAGACATCATTCCAGCCACAAAAAGACAAAAGTGCTACTGAAAAAATGCATAATCTTCCATCCTGGGGGAAGCCATTATGTACATTAACAACAATTTGAGGACAAATAGGATGTAATTTAATGGAAAACTATGTGAGTGGGTCTCTGTGGCATGGCAGGACTTTGCACAGCCTCCGTGTGAAAACTGTAATGGCTTGATTCATCATGTTCTATACGGTAAATGCATGATGGCAAAATTCTATCTAAGCATATGACTCTTTTCTAAACTCCGCAGAACACAAGCACAGAATATGACAGTCATACAGGTTAGCGCTGGGAGCATTAATAGGAAAGCAGATAACACCATGATAGTAAGAAAAGACCTGGGCTTTTCTTAAGGAAATGTCATGAACTCAGTCATCATTGCTGTAATTAACCCACTTACATGAAGCTCAGAGGAGCCCTGACCTTTCACGATCACTCATGATACACGACAGGAAGAACAAAAGAGAGGTTTTCCTGCTGCTCTGCAATTAAACATCAGCCATTTCTCAAACAATGCATTGATTTCTCAACACAGTAAAAAAAGGATTCTATGCCTGTCAGAGAAAGCGTCAACAGACAAAGATGACATGAGAATAGAGAAAAACAACACACTTAGCCATATTTTGTCAAATTTTACCATGCATTTAGCTATTTTATTAAACGTTCTGTCCTACGGTAGTAGTAATTATACTGTATTAGTAACTTACAGTATATATTAAGTTTAATTTCAGTAAGGAAATAAAGCTTTGAAAACAGTTCTGACCCATATTTGGTAGTGAATAATTGAAATCGACATACACACAACAAAATTGCTTCTGCAGAGAATGAACTATAAAGTCTTTTCATGAATCTTATTTTTTCTCCTTTCTATAGAAATAGATAACACCTTAATGCAATCATGACAAAAACAGAGAATAACAGATTATAAACCACACACTGTGTATTAATAGAGTTAGTCATTAAAGGATATAAAGAAAGGAGACAGTAAATAAACTAAAATTTGTTTTAATTCATGTTTTTTCTTAACTTAATTGTAACTGTATTTGTACTTTTTTTTTCACATTTATTTTGATGGCTGCAACACCCCAAAACGTTGGGACAAAGGCATATTTACAACTATTTTAGATTACCTTTCCCTTTAATTTCCTTTTAAACTTTACGAAATGCTGGGTTAAAAACAATCCAACTTGGGTTATTTGGCAACCCAGCAGTGGGTAAATATTGGACATGGTGTTTTTTTTGGACTCAGCTGGTTTGCATTAAAGGAAAACGCCACCATTTTTCCATATTAAACTATGTTCTTCCCTCAACTTAGACGACCTAAAACATATATCTCACGTTTCAGTGCATGCACTTAATCGCTCTAACGCGGCGCCACTATGTTAGCATTCAGCTTAGCTCCATTCATTTCTTAGTATCCAAAAAGGGATGAAATTAGAATCCACCAAACACTTCCACGTTTTCCCTATTTAAAGATTGTTACATGACTAGTTACACGAGTAAGTATGGTGACACAAAATAAAATGTAGCAATTTTTTAAGCAGATAAAAAAGATAACTATTATGTGGTGGAAGAGCACTTCACAGCACTTCCACCTCAGTGCAATCATATGATGAAAAAATAAATAATAAAAAATTCCACCTCTCCCTCTCCTTCTCACTTCCAATACAACCAAGGAGTGATTATACTGTATCACTGTCTGTGCCGAAGTGGAAGTGCTGCAAAGTGCTCTTTCGCCATATATTATAGTTACGTTTTTTATCCGCTTAAAAAATGGTCAATGGTTTTATTTTGTGTCACCATACTTACTTAGTCATGTAATCATCTTTAATTATGGAAAACATGGATGTTTTTGGTGGTTTCTAAATTCATCCCTGTTTGGATCCTAAGGAATGAATGGAGCTAAGCTAAATACTAACATAGTGGTGAGACGGGAGAGATATGTATCACCTTGTCCAAGTTAAGGGAAGAATGGAAAATGGAAAAAACAGTGGAGTTTTCCATGAAAGGTTTTACCTTTCCCTTGTTCATCATTGTGTTATTCTCCTCTTCATGACCCACCACACAGACCATTCAAGCACATCCATGAAGTGCTAGCACGTGCAGAAAGAGACTTGGCATTGACTCACTCTAATCATGGACTTCTAAGAAAAAGACGTCAGTTTGATCGCAGTATGTCTCTCTATAATATGCCTCAGACTCTATTCTATTTTCATACATACAGTATGCAAGTCACCCATGCCATGACAGTAGAAGCTTTTGCTCCTGTCACTGATAAAAGTCTGGATGATTCCTTTAAATGTCTGTTTTTTTCCAAAAAAACAAACAAAACAAAAACAAGTTGAAACATGGTCTCACCTGACAACAGCACACATTTCCACAATTGTTTCGGACCATTTAGCAATATGTTTGTATAGAATTTATGTTGTCTCTGTGCGTAAGAGAGATTCCGGTTGCATTGTTTATTACGTGTCATTATTACACTTTACATGTAGTTACTGTACTATTATTATAACAATAAATTACTGAAGCCCGAAGCTAAATCCTAATCCTAAATATATACTAAGTATATACTTATATTATTCGCTGTACTTCATTGTAGTTATATTCATCATTGTACATTGTACTCATTGCACTAAATGTGTAATCACACTATAATAAGGACACCTTAAAATAATGTGTAACTGCGTTTTATTTAATTGTTATAATATCTGCAAGAACTGTTTAATAAAATATAAGATTTGAAATGCACAGCAAGTGTGCATTTGGTATTATTAAGCATACACATCTTTTTCACTGGCTCATGTGAGAAGAGAAGCTTTAAAACCAAAGGATGAATCAGCTCTCAGAAGCACAGACAGCCTGGAGGTCATGAACTGCTCTTTCTAAAAAAATAAATAAAAACTTATATAGCGTTACACTGACTAAGTGAAAGACACACAACATCCAGTGAAGCACTCCTGGCTGAAATGAATTCAGAGAGCAGACAAAATCGATATCAGAATCTTTTTTTGTCATGACTGTGTGTTTGTGATGAAAAGTGTTATGTTTACAGATGTAATGATTCATGTAATCTCCTGTGGGGCTTCAATCTTTCCACTGTTTTATTATAATCCATCAGTTGTGTGCAATGTTCAGTCCTTATATGAACCAAACGCTCATTGGCACAAATGTAGCAACAATTTACCTCAGAAATGAATGGAAACTGAACTATACTAGCATAGAAAGCTGTGTTAAATTCATATTTAAATAGCATAGACACCACTCTTTGTTCTTGAGCAGGGTATTTTTCATTTCAGGAGCCTTATCTAACAGGATAGAAAACAGAACATAAATAAAAAGCTGTGATGGTCTTTGCTGACCTCTGTGTTTAAACCTCTGTGTGGTTGTCTCTGCTCCATCTCTCCCTTAATTCAGCTGCATTTCAGTTTTCTGTTGTGCTGAAACACAAGGACCTGCTGCAAAAGAGCCCAAACTACACTCCATCATCACATCCTATCATATCATAACAAACAACCAATAATATTAAAAAGTCTGTGTCACCATCTCTTATATTCTGAAGTGTTCTTCAACTCATCTCAAATATGATTAAAAAGTGATTATCTCATGATTTCAGTTATTGTGATGAGAAGAAATAAATGAGAGTGTGAATTAATTATGTGTCATTCAAGACAAATTCAAATTCTCATTCGGAAAAGAATGAAAGACATGAATAATGCCAAAAACAAATCAAATCAAATTGTAGCATTTGAATTTGATGTTCATTGTATTGAATATAGTAACCAGCAGAGGTAATACATGCGCAAAACCCCTATTTCTGTACGGCAAAGGTGACAGTAAATACTCAGCTCTATATTTATATATTAATAACTGTGTGATTAGTCAACTAATGCTTAAAATGAATGACTACTAAATCTTTGTCGAGGATAGCCCTACATTCGATAGGGCTATCCTATTCTATTAATTACTTACAAAGCCGCAAATGGTTTAGCTCATTAATACTTAAGAAAGCTCTTATAATATTACAGCCCTCCATGTCCCCTGCGTTCTCAAAATGTTGGCCATTTGATAATACCTAGAATATCAAATCAACCTCAGGCGACAGATCCTTCTCATGTATAACCCCCAAACTTTGGAACAATCTAACTAATACTGTTTGGGAGGCAGGCACACTCTGTCAGTTTAAATCTAGATTAAAGACACATCTCTTTAACCTGGTTTACACATAACACACTGATACACATTTATTAATCAAATCCGTTAAAGCATTGTTAGGCTGCATTAATTAGATGAACCAGAACTGAGAACACTCTCCAAAATGATGTACTTGTTACATCAAAAGAAAAAAAAAGTATCTACGCTAAAATATTAGTCTGTTTCTTCTTTCTTATTCTGATGGTGGATCAGCACCAAGAGATGATCTACAGCCCTACAGTAGACCAGAACACCTAAATGAGCCCCAGAGACAGATCAAGAGAATCAGACACACACTCTCTCTCTCTTTCTCACACACAGTAAGTCCTTTACACAATCTGATATGGCTGCATTACTAATTGAACTGGAAATGAAGTGCTGTTTTCATCTAGTCAGAGGAGAACTGGCCCCCATCTGGTTTCTCCCACATATTTTTCTAAATTTTTTCACAGATGGTGACTGATTGATTGATTTCAAATTGTTTTAGAACAACGTACATTTTATTTGCTTATGTTTGACAGCTGTGCTCTTTCATTCTGTCTGTGAAGTTTAGTGGATACTCAGTTGTTGTCAGAATGAGCCTTTATACATCTATTTGTGTGAATTTCTAACATTCACAGATAAGCAAACAGCTATAAGATAAAGCATGTCTAAATGCAAATAAACAACACACACTGTGAAAGTTGTAAAGGTTTGTGATTAAAATCAAGGCACTTAATATTTCATCTTTGAGACTTGGATTGTGCACTTTTCTTTTAATTTTTTAGATGAGTTCATAAGATCATAGTATATGAATATATACAGTTTTTTCATAAAACAGATGTTCTGCACACACAGAGGTACCTTACTTGCAGTGCTCATTGGAAATACGTGCCTCTTCATACATTTCTGCAAAACTGAAAAAACGTACCTATGCATATGAATCGCTGCAGTTTCCAGTTGAAATGAACACTAGAGGCAGTAAAACTCCCAAAACTTTTAATCCTTTTCACACAAAAGTATGATTTACAGGTAATTTTTGATTAATAAATATATGTCATCACATATACAGCTTTCTATGTATGTGTTTTCTTGTAAAATAAGTTATTCAGTAGCTCACATGATATGGCGTTGCACTTAGGCAGTGAAAAACTGTGTAAAACAGTTTGATAAAATCAGCATATAGACATTACTTTTGCATTTGTTAACACTATCGGATAGATTTAGGTTTGGGATTGGTGTAGGGAACTTTTCCAACATGATATTTGAATTCTGAACGGCTGCAACATGAGCAGGATTATAAAAACACTGCAATACGTACCTGTACCACAAACGTGCCATGGTCGCGTATGAAATGTGTGTTTTAGCACCACTCTCTGGACATTTCACAACAAAGAAACGTGCAGTAAGGTATATAACAACGGCGTTGCAGAAATGTATGTAGAGGCACAAATTTCCAAATGATAACACTCTATTTGTTCAGTTTGCAGCCAAACCAAAAGACATGTAGCAAAAAAATGTTTTGGTATGATTCATTTAACATTACACCACTATTTTTTGTGGCTACAGAGGTAGGCATGATCGGTCCTGTAGTGCTGATGTCCTGCAGAGTTTAGCTCCAACCCTGAAAAAAACCCTCACCTGCCTTTAACCCTAGTAATTCTGAAGACTTTGATTAACTTGTTCAGGTGTGTTTGATTAGGGTTGGAGCTAAACTATACAGGATATCGGCACTTTAAGACTGACGTTGCCTACCCCTGGCCTAGAATATGGATCTACATTAGAAAATAAATCCCCTAAACACGTTAAACACATCAAATAAATCTGTTCAATATTTTTGCTATTCATTACTGCAGGTTTTGTGGAAGAGAATTATTTAACTAAAAACCTCCAAATCTATTAAAACCCCTCACTGTGTGACTAACTCACTTAAAAGCTGCACTCAGCTGGAGCACCTGACATTTGTTTTCTTTCTTTCCCGTTGTGTTTTATATCCACATGTGACATTGACTGAGCCACTGAACACATCTCTCACTGACCTCTACACAACAACACATACTGAGAGCTTCACTTCAGCTGATGTGAGCAGATGTGTAGCTGTTAATGGCACTCACTGCAGATGATGAAGTATGCAGCGATGCAGGTGAGAAGAGTACAGCTCTGAGCCAAAGATGCCACCAGACCGAAGATCCCACCAAAGACCAGCAGCACCAGACTGAGAGGCAGCAGGACCACGATGACCCTGTGCAGGTCTGCAGAGACACACACAGGCCTTTATTACACACTCAGTGTAACCTGCTGCTTCAACTTTAGACATCTGGAGCCAAATATATAATGAGTGTGTAATCTCAGATTTGATCTTAGAGTGTGTATACAATTAAATATTTGTAAAGATAAAATTTGACATGAAAAGTGCTTAGCATAACATCAGGGTCTGAGCAGACGTACACACTTTTTTGTGTTTGCGTATTGCAGGTTTTTGGAAATGTAAGCTGTTACATAAACAATGACTGGTAATCTTTAATATATTAATGACATTAATTAGAGGTGTTTACAAGGCAGAGAGTTGAAATCATTCATAAACTCAAGATCATTTGCGATTCATAGATTTCACATCTGAAAGATTATGTCTGTATTATTATATTGTATCTTATTCTATGAATCATGGGTACGCATATTTAAGAAATTATCATAAGATCAAATTTAGGATGGTTTCTGCAGAACATTTTACGAATGAGGCCCCAACTTTGTCCTTTCAGTTTCAGTCAGTTTGAACTAGTGACACTAGGGTGTGGGATATTTATTGTATATGATTATATCATAACTGATGTTTTCAAGAATGCAACTGACATGAAAAAATGAACAAACATGATAGTCTAGTAGAATGCAAATATTTCAACACATGTAGTTTTGTCTTACATTTTTAATGACTTTTCCTAAACATTAGCTTGATTTCAAATGTGATATTAACTTTATAGTTCAGCAAACAAGAAGTTTATATTGTAAATATTGCTCTATTTTGCTAGCACAAATAATTAATTTGTCCCTAAAAATATTGGCTTTTTAAATCAACCAAAGATTCAACGAGCCATTCATAAACACATTCACTCGAATAAACTCGCTGTTAAACAAAAGAATTTGACATGAAAGGTTACAAACAAAGGCCTTATAAAGATAAAAATGGCAATCAATTGAAGATTTAACCACCGTACAGAATATGAAGATATGAAAAGCTTTGGTCGGTCCTCAACAGCAGCAAATATACAGGAACAAAATCACACTCAGCAAAGTGGCTTATAATTTAATCGACAAAATTCTGGAAAATATGGAGATACCATCTTTTCGTCAATATAGCAAATACCTGTGACTACTAATCAAAGCCCATCAGCTGATAATTGTGCAATCTCACTTATAATAAAGGCAGTCGATGATGGATGTGCTTCTGAGAACACAGCTCTTAAAGAAAACACTAACTATACATAACAAGCCTAGTTCCCGTGTCATTCTCTGATCGTGGCTAATGTGTAGCTTTCAGAGACTCACTCAAAAGGTGCTTCTCCTGCTCAGTGTGTTCAGATGAGTCCGAGTAGAACGAGATGTCATGATAACTGCCGTTCTGTCCTGAGGGTCACATCCAAACACCAGTCAAGTCAAAGCTGAAAACACATACGCTTCACACAGCTGTCTGTGATAAAACTCACTTGGTAATCATTACATATTACAAAGTTCACTGCATACATCACACAGCATTTAATATATATTTATATTTTACAAGGAAAAGCAGCTTTTACGTTAGAGGCGAGAAATCATCTTCACTGCAATTAAAATGTAATTGAAAACAGATTTAGTAAATGTTAATAACATTAAACATTTACAGTTGTGTGATGAACTGCTTCTATTTAATTGTCTCTAGTCTCATGAAACAGCTACAGAATTGGACGAGACATTAATTATGTACATAATGGAGACTGTGATGAGGACTGTATCTGCGAACATTTCTGAAATAACGTCATTTGCGATCAGTCGAACTGTTTAACAGTTAATGTGCTGCTACAGAAATCAGATTAAAAATACTTCATCCATCTGATGAGACACATGAAATGTTAAACAGTAAGAACAGGAGAATTAATAAATGCACATTAAGTTCAAGCAGGCTACTTCATCAGTACTCAGTGAATAATATTCACGTTCACATGTGTGATGATTAATTGAGCACTTATTCTTGATGTTTAAATCCTGGAGATACAGAGAGATCACTGGCAGAATATACTAAATGTGATCAACAGGTGTTTTTGTTGTGATCTGACCTTCATATATCCTCCAGAGTCCGGAGTGAGAGCCGCTGTATTCCAGGCTAGAGTTCTTCTCTTCATCCACTTCTATAATGTACCAGTATTCAGTGGCGATGGACACGGCGAGCAGGATGAAGCTGAGCAGCCCGCACAGACCCGCAGAGATCACCACTGTCCCAAAGTTCATCTTCATCAGCGCTGAAATCCCTCTGATGATTCATTGAGCTGCTCTCATTCAGGTCCTCTGAAGCCCTGTGTATTCAGACACATTAAAGCACATGACTCCAGCTTTATTTCTACAGATGTTTCCAGGCTGAAGGAAGAAGCAGCTCTCAGCAACAGCAGGGTTTTCCTTGCATCTCTCTCTCTCTCTCTCTGTGCTGCGTCTGCGTCCAGCGACCAGGGGCTTTTTTTCTTTTTTTTGTATATAAGCCTCTATATAGGGGCTTATAAATACAGTAGATACTTTGTTAACACGGCTTCCAGCACTTTTATGTCAAAAGAGAACACATTTTTTTACTCTAATCAACTGGTGAGTAACAGAAAAAGTAAAAAACGGCCAGCATAAAAAATTAACAAACAAAAAAAAAAAATGTGTCCCAACCAGTGGCGGCTACTGGTCTGTCAAACAGTGGAAGCTCATTTTCGGCCTACATCATAAAATTGTCTGTTTATTTAAAAGTAAATCCCCATCCTTCAGAGAATGGGGAAAAAAACCTTGGGAGAACCAGGCTTAGTTGGGTCCAGTTCTCCTCTGGCCAGACGCCCAGCACCT
>JAUYWG010000033.1:20569558-20582177 GCA_034779775.1 Enteromius afrohamiltoni
GCTCTGGTCCCCTCCCTGCTTACCGGGGTGATGAGATACACAGCAGACTGCTGGGTCTCAATGGCTGGATGTCTAAGCGTTTCCCACAAAATAGCATAGGTTTCATAGACAATTGGACAAGTTTTTGGGACAGACCTGACCTGTTGAAAAGAGATGGTCTTCATCCTTCTTGGGGTGGTGCCACTCTTCTCTCTAGAAATATGGCACATAGTCATAGATCTCAAACTAGTCAAAAAGACTAACTGACGCCCAGGTCAGGATGCAGACAGACTGGCTAAACCGACCGTCTGCTAACCGGCTCACGTCAACACAACGCATGTTAATTCTCAGCACATAGTAACTTCTTCACCTAGATATTGCACTATAGAGGCTGTGTCTGTTCCCTGAACTAGAAAATACAGAAATCATCCCAAACAAATTAAGTGTAACAATTTGATTGATGTTCCAAAAATAAAACAAGTTTAAAATAAAGAGGAACAAATGATTAAGCTTGGATTACTGAATATCAGGTCTCTTTCTACTAAATCACTTTTTGTAAACGATTTGATCATTACATGTAACAGTATCTAGAGGAACATGTGATAGTTATAAATCCCCTGTGATGTTTGTACTGGCTACTGCATACAGACCACCAGGGCACCACACAGACTTTATTAAAGAGTTTGCTGATTTTCGAACTGAGTTAGTACTGGCTGCAGATAAAGTCTTAATTGTTGGTGATTTTAATATCCATGTTGATAAAGAAAAAGATGCGTTAGGATCTGCTTTCTTAGATATTCTGAACTCTATTGGGGTTAGACAGCACGTATCAGGATCTACTCACTGTCAAAATCATACTCTAGATTTAGTACTGTCACATGGAATTGATATTAATGGTGTTAAAATCCTGCAGCAAAGCGATGATATTTCAGATCTCAGATCTAGTCAGATCTGTATAAACTCCATATAGATAAACCTGTAAATTCTGCACCTTGTTACAAGTATGGTAGAACTATCACTTCTACCACAAAGTCTTCCTGATTTATCTCAATTCTTTAGCACGTCTAATAGTGCAGAAAAACTTGATGAAACCATACAGTCTCTCTTCCTTTTTTGCGCATGCGCACTTTTAAAAAACAGTGTTTAGAATGGACGTGCAAAAATACATAATTAAATCGCTTTTTATATTTAGATGGAATGGAAGATAAAGATAGTAATGCATGTTAGTTTGCTTCATGTGCCCGAGAGCATATTTATTAAAGCCCATATATCTTACTAACAAGAAACTATGCTTCTAACCACAGGTCCACTGCTGTAGTTCAAACCATGTACGTTTGTGACGTTGACTGCGAATGTTCGTTTAAACTATGCTTTCGGGAAACACCGAATCATTGAAGTATGCTGGTAACGAGGGAACTTGCAACCATAGTAGGCTAACTACGCCTTTGGGAAATGCACCCCTGATCAGATTTGTGTATCTGGCTCTGGGACTGCTTTTATGCTACCTGGTCAATGACGTCATCCGCCTATGACGTCTCGCCCACCCTTTGCACTGATTACACATACTATTCTGAAGTTGTCAGGCTGGAGGCATTCCTCATAGCGTCTCATTTGACACAGCATCTCGTTCCTTTGAGGAACTAGGGTTGCATACATAACCTGAGACATTTTTGACTATTCAAACATTTTGCTGAACATTGTAGTTGGTGGAGTAGATGTTCAGAACACGCAGGTGGGGAAAGTGAGCCAGCGTGCTAGAATACCAGTTCTATTCCAATGACATGGCTTTAGTGTGGAAAGAACTGAAAAACATTACAAACTACATGGCATTATCCCCCAGCCATGACATAAGTCAACAACTTCCTGAAGACCCGGACAAATATTTTTGTAGCCAGTCAGAGCCGGTCTTATACCCACACCTACTTTGAACATCTCTCTACACAACATTAACACCACCAGCTACTCCCCACATCTTCACACATTGCACTTTAGATCAGTAAGGATGACAGTAAGTAACAGTGAGTGAGACAATCACATAGACTCTTTTGTCAAAAAGCCCAGCAGAGGCTGTACTTCCTTCACCAGCTGAGGGAGTTCGATCTGCCACAGGAGCTGCTGAAACAGTTCTACTCTGCCAACACTGAATTCATCCTTAGCATTTCAATGACTGCCTGGTTCAGCTCAGCTCAGCTACTAAACCGAACTTAACCGTCGGAGGTCTGAGGTGATTTTGGGGCCCTTGAGATGTTTGGATATGGATATTTGAGCTTTTTTCAGCTACTTAGAATATATTATTGACCAACCTGTATTTTTCTTTTAATCTGCACAAACTGCTCTACAATAATATGTGACCAAAATGAATTTATATGTTTGCATATAGAAAAAAACTAGCTGAAATAGGGCCATGAAACTCATACTGAATACTAATGCACACTACTGAGTAACCAGTGTATTAGGCTAGAATATTTACTTCAGAATGATATGAAAATCATGCCACTTACTTTTTCAGAGAAAACAATAAAGTGTTTTAAATTTTTAAAGACATGTTTTGAGGCTGAAAGATCATATGTGAGGGAGTGACAATGGTTATTAATATTCAGTGATTAACACCTGAAGAGACAAAGACCACTCCCCTAATGGCCCAGTAATGTGACAGTGACAGGTAAGTCAGGTAACAATGAATTTGAGAAGAAGTGAGAAAAACAGGTTCCTTTTCACAAGACGCTTTGGGAACGCCCCCAGCGTGACGGCTCTGAATCATGTGTGAAATCAGCCAATGATGAGTTGGGACGTCATGGCGGGTGATGTCACTGGCCAGGAAGCACATAAGCATGTGGAAAATGCCGGCCAGATAGCTTTTTGTCATTCAGAGAAGCGCTCTGTGTTGACTGTGTTTGTCCTAGTTTAAAAAAGTGTCTCTGCACACGGAAAAGGAGAAAAACCGTGTTACAGGCGTACTAAGCTGACCTGCTAAAGCTTGAGAAACGCTGACCTCTCATTTGTTAAAAAAAAAAAGCAGCTAAGAGGCATCAAAAGGATGCTGTCTCTACGACCGATGTTCGTGAGAGACGCTCACGCCTCACCGCAGTCACAAGACTGAAAGAGGGCCCAGTGCTGGAAGATCCTGGTCGCCGCAAAACGCTAGTGACGGATGCGTCCCTCTCTGGTCAGGGAGCGAGTGGTCGCTCAGCCCAAGGTCTGGGAGACGTCGCCATCTTATTTGGCACATCTACTGTCTAGAAATGCTAGCAGTATTTCAAACACTTCCTCACAGAAGTAAGAGACCATCATGTGTTGGTGGGCACCGACAACACCTCTGTTGTCTCTTACACCAACCACCAAGGAGGTCTGCGGTCACGCCCCTTGTACAAGCTGGGACACCAGATCCTTGTGTGGGTCCCTCTCACTAAGAGCCACCTATATTCCCGGGCATCTAAATATAGGAGCAGACATCCTGTCGAGACAGGGGCCGAGGCCTGGGGAATGGATGCTTCACCCAGAAGTGGTGGAGCAAATTTGGAGAAAATACCACAGGGCAGAGGTGGACCTCTACGCATCTCGAGAGAACGCGCCTCTAGAATCCCTTCTAGACGGCTCTCCTTACTAGATACTGATAAGGAGGGATCTTCTCTCACAAGTGGGGGGCCCAATAGTTCACCCTCATGCGGAGTTGTGGAGTTTGAGAGTATGGCCCCTGAGGGGGCGTAACTCATAGCCACGGGCCTCTCAACCGAGGTGGTAGAGATCCTTCTCCAATCCAGATCTCCATCCACGAGAAAGCTGTATGGCCTACAATGGAAATTATTCTCTTCATGGTGTAAAAAATGGCAGCAAGATCCAGTTAACTGCCCAGTTGGTACAGTACTAGAGTTCTTGCAGGCTAGGTTCGCCACTGGGGTCACTCACTCCACCTTGAAGGTTTATGTGGCGGCTATATCAGCCTACCACTCCTCTCTTGGTGGACATACAGTTGGTAAAGAACCCCTGTTCATACACTTCCTCCGCGGTGCGCTGCGGTTAAGGCCACCGGTATGGTCCCGGGTGCCCTCTTTGGGAGTTGTGTTAGAAGCCCTCTGTGAGCCCATAGAGGAGATTTCAGATCATTTGCTAACGATAAAGACCACACTTTTGCTAGCATTGTGTTCTCTGAGGAGAGTAGGTGACCTTCAGGCCCTCTCTGTGGCCCCTGCACATATCGACTTTGCGCCGGGCATTGCCAAAGCCTTCCTGTACCCGAGAGCGGGTAACAAGGTACCTACGGTCACACCTCAGCCAGTAATACTACAGGCCTTTAACCCACCTCCCTTCAGGGAGCCTGGTCAGCAGAAGCTTAATTGTGTGTGTGCAGTGCGAGCACTGGACGCATACGTCTACAGAGCTGCCATGTGGAGAAAGTCAGAGCAGTTGCTTGTTTGTTTCGGTCCCACCAAGAAGGGGCTCCCAGTGACCAAACAGACTTTAAGCCATTGGATAGTGGATGCCATCAACTTGGCATATGAGTCCTCTGGACACCTGCCAAGGCTAGGATTCAGAGCCCACTCGACACGCGGTGTGGCGGCCTCGAAGACCCTGCTAGCAGGGGTCTCCATGGCCGATATTTGTGATGCTTCTGGGTGGTCAACCCCCCACACATTTGTCCGATTTTATGGACTCGATTTCCGAGCTACAAGCTCCTCTTTTCTCTCGTCCTAGATGTGCACAAAAACACACTAGGCAGGGATTTAAAAGTCTGAAGCCATGGGCATCTCGTTCCCAAAGCGTCTCGTCGACGCAGCATTACTCCCAGCGCGTCTTCTTCCAGAAAAGAAACACATCCGAAGTGAACTTGAAGAAATGTTTTCAAGCAGAGCACTTGCACGATGCATCTGTTATTCCTTTCATGATATCTTCCTGAATCGAGCCACGTGTCAAATCTTCTTTGTCTGAAGTAAAGCAAACCTTATTTCTCACAGCGCGTCTTCTTCCAGAAATAAAACGCAGCCGAAGTGAACTTGGAGAAATGTTTTCAAGCAGAGCTTGTGCGGCTGTTAAGGGCGTGTAAATGTTGCACAGTAATTAACACAATCAACTATAACTAGGATAGGAATAACGAAATATGAACAGGGGCGGACACAAGGGGATCTACACACAAGGAAACTAAACATAAACACTGACACACCCTATCTCCCTTTTGAACAGTTAAATGCCCACTCCCTCCAATTATATTCAGTTTTGTTTTGTTACACTGTAAAGTGTGGACAATTTTGAAAGTTTCAATTTATTGCATCATCAAAACATGATTTTTGAAATCACAAACCTCTCCAGTTGACTCTGTGGACTGTTCTCTCTGTCCTGCAGGTTATTGTTACTCAGGTCCAGCTCTCTCAGAAGAGAGTCTGGTGATTGTAGAATTGAGAACACAATTTTACAGCATTCATCAGTGAGGTTACAGCCTGCAAGTCTATAAAAGAGGTAGAATAGAAAACAATTAAAATAATTAGCAATAATCTTTGGTGACTAATATTCTATGACATGAAAACATGTGCGCTCCATTCAACATTGATCTCACATGAAGGCAGCTAGTACATGAAAGGAACATTTATCAAACATACCAGTACACAACTATTAGCAAATCATAGCAATGGGTGTACATCTGAGTCTACAATTGTCACGCCCTTGTCTGTGTTCTATGTCACAGTTTTGGTTTTGTTCTAGTAATTCCTATGTTTGCTTATTTGGTTCCTGTTCTTGTTTAGTTGATTAGTTAACTCTTGCCACCTGTGTTCCTCACCTGCCCTGCATTTACCCCTGTGTACTTAAGCCCTGTGTATACTGTCCTGTGTGTCAATCGTTAATGTTATTTAGTGTCTGTTGGTGTGGATTCCCTGCTTGTCTACATGCCTTGGATGATTAAAAGGATTCGCATTTCAAAGTTTTGTATCTGTCCCCTCATTTTAGATGTTCTAGTGTGAAGATTAACATTTGTATGACTGAGATATATGCTAATAGGGCAGTTTCCATTAGCATTTATGGAAAAGGCCTGTACAATGTCACTTTATTTTACAGATTCTGCAAACAGCTTGTTCTGAAGCACTGCTTATGATTCATAAGCAGGGCAGAACTTAGGGGTTTGGGGGCCCCTGAACTTAAGGTTATGTTTGGACCCTATACCTTTACACAACAAATGCCCCCTCCTTAAAAAACATTTTGGAGTAACACAAAATATGCAAAAATATACTGCATATGTAGCACAGTTACTATATAGTACAATTAATATACAACATGTCTAACCTAGTCAAAGTTCAGATATTATAATATCAAATAGCCATTATAATACAATAAACCCTAAAATAAAAATGAGCAAAAAAGCCAAGCGGTGTATTGTTAAATATCATAATAATATATTGTCATTATCTATGGCATCTTAAATTCAATTTAATCAATAATTTCAATCCAAATAAATTTAACATTTAACAATCAAATTAAATCACTACCAACTAAATCTACAGATGGAATTTGTACGTTTTGTTAAAGCAGGGGTCATTAAACTTGATCCTGGAGGGCTTACCTAGGGTAAGCAAATAAACATCAAATTTTTATTTTTGGGTGAACTATCCCTTTAACATGTTAATGTTGACATCCCTAATTTCATTTAATGTAATATATATATGGTCAGAGTGACTTTAGAATGTAAAGTATCTATGGAGATACTTTAGTTTACCTGAACTTGGAAAATAAATAGTTTAGGGTGAGTTTGTGTCATGTCATGTTTTTTGATCACTTCTGATGCTTGTTTTATCAGTTTTACGAACATCAGGTTTAAACTAGATAGTAAAGTTTGTAGGCAAACGTTAAGTTTGCTTGAAAAAGCCTAGCTAGAAAGTTTAAAGTAGCTTATAGAAATCATTCTAGTAAAATGAGTTTTAAAAGTTTAAGTTTGATCTAGAAATTTAGAAATAGTAAGATTACTAAATCAGATTATAGATAGACAGATTATTAGCAAGTTAGTAGTATATTGCTAGCATGTTTATAGCATGATTAACAAGTTCATAGCATGATTACCTTGTTACTAGCATGTTGCTAGCATGTTTCTAGCATGATTAGCAAGTTACTAGCATGTTGCTAGCATGATAGGCAAGTCGCTAGCATGTTTCTACCATTATTAGCAAGTTACTACCATGTTTGCTAGCATGTTTATAACATGATTAACAAGTTAATAGCTTGATTAGCATGTTTCTAGCATAATTAGCAAGTTACTAGCATGTTGCTAACATGATTAGCATGTTACTAGCATGTCGCTTGCATGTTTCTAGCATGATTAGCAAGTTACTGACATGTTGCTAGCAAGATTAGCAAGTTACTAGAATGTTGTTAGCATGTTTCTAGCATGATTAGCATGTTACTAGCATGTTGCTAGCATGTTTCTACCATGACTAGCAAGTTACTAGCATGTTGCTAACATGATTAGCATGTTACAAGCATGTCGCTAGCATGTTTCTACCATGACTAGCAAGTAACTAGCATGTCGCTAGCATGTTTCTACCTTGACTAGCAAGTTACTAGCATGTTGCTAACATGATTAGGAAGTTACTAGCATGTTGTTAACATGATTAGCATGTTACTAGCATGTCGCTTGCATGTTTCTAGCATGATTAACAAGTTACTGGCATGTTGCTAGCATGATTAGCAAGTTACTAACATGTTGCTAACAAGATAAGCAAGTTACTAGAATGTTGTTAGCATGTTTCTAGCATGATTAGCATATTACTAGCATGTCGCTAGCATGTTTCTACCATGACTAGCAAGTTACTAGCACGTTTCTACCGTGACTAGCAAGTTACTAGCATGTCGCTAGCATGTTTCTACCATGATTAGCAAGTTACTAGCATGTCGCTAGCATGATTAGCAAGTTACTAGCATGTCGTTAGCATGTTTCTAGCATGATAAGCCAGTTACTAGCATGTCGCTTAGCATGTTTCAAGCATGATTAGCATTGTACTAGCATGTTGCTAACATGTTTCTAGCATGATTGGCAAGTTTCTAGCATGTTTAGCATATTACTAGCATGTCGCTAGCATGATTAGCCAGTTACTAGCATGTTGCTAGTATGACTGCAATGTGCTTAGATTTGAATTTTGACAGTTGGCAGAGTCTTGGCTCATCTGAGCATTCAGTGAATGGGAGTCTATGGGATTTTTTCCAATTTTAATCGCTAGCATGTTTCTAGCATGATTAGCATGTTACTACCATGTTGCTAGCATGTTTCCAGCACAATTAGCATGTTGCTAGCATGATTAGCATGTTACTACCATGTTGCTAGCATGTTTCCAGCACAATTAGCATGTTGCTAGCATTTTTCTAACATGTTTAGCAAGTTACTAGCATGATTACCAAGTTACTAGCATGTTTATAGCATGATTAACAAGTTAATAGGATGATTATCATGTTTCTAGCACAATTAACAAGTTGCTAGCATGTTTCTAGCACAATTAGCAAGTTACTAGCATGTTGCTAGCATGATTAGCCAGTTACTAGCATGTTGCTAACATATTTTAGGCATTTATTAACAAGTTAGTAGCATGTTGCTAGCATGTTTCTAGCATGATTAGCATTTTACTAGCATGTCGTTGGCATGTTTCTAACATGATTACCAAGTTACTAGCATGTTGCTAGCATGTTTATAGCATGATTAACAAGTTAATAGCATGATTAGCATGTTACTACCATGTTGCTAGCATGTTTCCAGCACAATTAGCATGTTGCTAGTATTTTTCTAACATGTTTAGCAAGTTACTAGCATGATTAGCAAGTTACTAGCATGTTGCTAGCATGTTTATAGCATGATTAACAAGTTAATAGGATGATTAGCATGTTACTAGCATATTGCTAGCAACTTAATACTTAATACTTAATAAGTATGTGAGATAGTAATAGTGAAGCCTTGCCTTAGGGCAAGCTCCACTAATAAGTTTAAATAGTATATCAGTAAGTTGGCTTGAAAAAGTCTATCTATTAAATCTATTAAACCACATCTTATCAATACTCACATAGCTTTTCTGCAGTTGCTCACAGCTGGTAAAAGTCGTAGTCTACCCCTATCTGTTGTGTTGTATTTCTTGAGGTCGAGCTCATCCAGCACTTCCTCTGACATCTGAAGAATGTAAGCTATTGCTGTGCAGTGAGCAGGAGAGAGTTTATTCTCTGAGTGTCTGTTTGATTTCAAGTCCTGAATCTCTCTGTACAGAGTCTGATCCTTCATTTCAAACAGACAGAGGAGTAATTTAATGGATCCGTCAGCAAAGAGATCACGTCCATCTTTGATTTTGTCCTTAATGTACTGTGTAGTATTTTTAATGCTCTCCGAGCTGTTCTCTGTTCTTATTAATAGATCTTCAAATAGTCTCTGATTGGACTCCAGTGAGATGCCTAGCAGGAATCTTAGAAAAAGATCTAGTTGTCCATTTTCACTCTCCAGGGTTTTATAAACAGCTGTTTTTAGTAGTTCACAAAGAGATTTGTTCTCAGACCTGTACCTTTCATATTTGTGACCTAAAAATAACCGCAGTAATTTTGTTTTCTTGACTAAATGGGAGAAAAACACATAGAAAGCAGCAAGAAACTCCTGAAAGCTCAGATGTATGAAGCTATAGACTTTTCTCTGATGAATCACAGATTCCTCCTTGAAGATCTCAGTGCAAATCCCAGAATACAGTAAGGCATCAGTGACATCTATGCCGCTCTCAATCAGGTCCTCTTCATAGAACATCGCATTGCCCTTCATCAGCTGTTTGAAAGCCAATTCTGCAAGTTTCACAATCATTTCTCTATTTGACTGGATCTCTATTTGACTCTCTGGATCCTTCTCTTCATATTTCTGGTTCTTTATATTTCTCTGAATGAGCAAGAAATTAATGTACATGTCAGTGAGTGTTTGGGGGACTTCAGCACTGCCACTGTGTTTCAGGTGATTTTGAAGGACAATGGCTGTGATCCAGCAGAAGATGGGGATGTGGCACATGATGTAGAGGCTTCTTGATCTTTTAATATGGGAGATGATTCTACTGGCTTGATGTTCATCACTGATTCTTTTCTTAAAATATTCCTCCTTCTGAGACTCATTGAATCCCTGAATTTCTGTCAGACGGTTGATATATTGGGAGGGTATCTGTTTGGCTGCTGCTGGTCTGGAGGTGATCCAGATGTGAGAAGAAGAAAGAAGATCTCCTTTTATGAGGTTTTTTATCAACACACTGACTGATGAAATCTCAGTAACATCAGAAACTTTCTCAGTGTCTGAAAATTTCATTGCAATTCTGCTTTCATCCAGACCATCAAAAATAAACACAACTATACACTCCTCATAAATCTCAGAATCCAGATCATGAAGTTCAGGATAAAAGACCAGCAGAAGTCTGTGAAGACTGTACTGGTGATCTTTAATCAAGTTCAGCTCTCGAAATGGAAGCACAAACATGAAATCTACATCTTGATTGGCTTTTCCCTCGGCCCAGTCCAAAATGTACTTCTGCACAGAAACAGTTTTTCCAATTCCGGCAATGCCTTTCGTAAGAACAGTCTTGATTTTGGCTTTCCCCTCACATCCTGAATGATATAATGGTTTGAAGATTTCATAGCAGTAGATTGGAGTGTCTTGTGAGAGCTGTGTACTGGGATTTTTCTCCATCTGTACAACCTCATGTTCTTCATTCACTCCTTCACTCTCTCCTTCTGTGATGTAAAGCTGTGTGTAGATCCTGTTCAGAAGGGTTTGATTCTTGTGTATGATTCCTTCAAATAAGCTCTCATATTTGCTCTTCATCCATGTTTTGTGTGTGTCTTTTATCCTTTGGTGTAAGATGTTGCTCTCCACTAGGGAAGTGGTTAGATGATTCACAGATTTCAGCAGGTCACTGTGTTCGTCACTGGAGACACAGCAACAAGAAAAGCAGAACAACAAATGAAAAAAAACAAAACATTGTGAAAGTACATGAAATTAAAACTTTTTTGTCTATTGTGACAAATATAGGTATGTATACTTAAGATAATTGTGAAAGTAGGAAAAAAAAATACAAACGCAAAAAAAATGCATTTTGAAATAGTTGAGTTCCCCCTCCCCTTCCTCACAGTGGTTTGGCCCACTGAGATACTCTTATATACTCTGAGGGTATTCATCCTTTTTTTTCCCAAGGGACCAGGAGCAATTGAAGTCATTTCATGAACAGATGTGGACTATTCTTTCATTATTTCTACATCAAGGTAAAAGGTCTGGAGTTGGTTCTAAGCGTGGCATTTGCATTGGAAGCTGTTGCTGTGAACTCACATCATGCGGTCAAATGAGGTCTTAAATGCAAGTGAAACAGATAATTATTAACATTATGAGTGACCAAATCAATAGTTTGGTACATTCTGAGTAAAATAGAACTGGATGTCCACGGAGGATAATAGTTATGGATGATCGAAGGATCCTCTCCATGGTTAAAAAAAGGCCCTTTCACAACATCAAGCCAAAAGAAGAACACCAGGAGGTAGACGAGCCTGTGTCAGCAACTAATAGAAGACTTAGAGAATTCAACACAAGGTGCAAATAAGGCCAGATTATACGTTTTTGATAAAAACATCTAAAAAACCCCAGACCATTTCTGGACTGAGCACATATTTAACTGGTCTCTGGTGATGTCCACAAGTTGCAGACTTAATGTAGTCATTAAGCACTCAAATTCCATTTGAGCCCTTGAAAATGTGGGGGACTGTGTATAACAGGTCTTCAACCTGCTGTCCTGCAAAGTTTATTTCCAACCTGCTTCAGCACACCTGCCTGTGTATTTTCGAGCAAACTTGAGGAACTTCATTGGCTGCATCATGTGTATTTGATTAGGGTTGTAGCTGTAGCATTTTAGCATTTGATCAGGCGCAAACTATTTGTTACATTTAACAAATAATCTTTAATACCACTTTACCAGCCCAATGGGTAACTCAAACTGCAACTATGAGGGTCTGTGGACCCTTCCCCTGAACGGCAGCTAACACCTCAGGAAGGCAAAACAGCCCTCTAATTCCATGGCAACCGACTGATAACACAGGCTAAATTACTTGATGGAATGTGAACAACGCAAATCTGACTAGTTCTCCCTTTTGAAAAGACAATGGACTTTCCCTAAATTAATTCACAGGAAAACTTTCTTTGAGTGAACACATACCCTTCAGGTCATTGTGTATATTGTTATTGTCCTTGTAAATTGTCTTGTGTATGGTATACTGTTTTGTGGATGTTTATGATAGATCACTAGCTAATTTCACCTGATAATATCAAGACATTTCGTGTTTGGTATCTAAGGACTTTTCTTCAGACGATCTAATTGAAAGTGTATATTATATTTTGATATCTTTGCAAAATTCTGTGTTTTAAGAATATCTTCAAACTTGTATATCAACCTCCAATCCATATGCAAATTACCATGCTTAGAAACAAAGAACCATAAAAAGTTCCCTCCAAAGCATCAGCACACTATTGGCCCTTTGACCCACAAGAGGTGTGACCTCAATACGGAGAAACTGTGGGGGCTTCTGGGCCAAACAGGACATCTTTTGAAATTCATCACTCTTCAAACCAGGAAGAACATGAAATTTAGAACCATCAGCACTTCAGACTGCATCGGACCCT
>JAUYWG010000033.1:20583904-20596587 GCA_034779775.1 Enteromius afrohamiltoni
AATTGGTAAGTTTTTTAATTTCTTTGTTAAACAAATAGTTTGCGAATAGTTCACCCAAAAATGTAAATGGCATATTTTACTCACTTCAAAGCAATCCTAGGTGTATATGACTTTCTTTTTTCAGATGAACACAGTCAGAGCTTTTTAAAAATGTATCCTGGTCCTTTCAAGCATGGTAATACTGGTGGATAGTGCCCATTATTTTGAAGCCCTGTAAATTAGATATATCCACAAGTACTGCGTATGAAAATAACCTATGTGCCATCGGGAGGTTATCACATGTCCTCTGAAGCAGATTGATGTGTTTTTGTAACAAAAATATTTCTGTTTTAAAATTATAATGTAAATAACTGACTGACTGAGCACTGAGCGATTTACGGGGCTTCAAAATAATGGCCACTATCCACCAGCATTATCAAGCTTGGAAGAGACAGGATAAGATTAAAAAAAAATAAAAAAATCAGACTGTGTTCGTCTGAAAGAATTAAAATCATATGCACCTAGAATGGCTTGGGAGTGAGTAGTTTATGGCGTAATTTTCATTTTTGGGTGAACTATTCCTTTAAAATCCCCATCACCAGAAGTGAGATGATGGTGGTCTTGATTTTAAGAGCACTAGCAAAGGTTTTTGATTTTTTTTTTTTTTTCCAACATTTACTTATGAAAAGCCTATTTAGTAAAACATATTTAACAAAACGTGAAGAAAAATTGACTGTGAGCATATTAGTCTGTAGTAGAAATTTTGCAGTATTCAAAGCCAGTCATAACAATAAAAGTTTTGTGCTGAAAATATGACAACTGTGATGCTGTCTTTACTAATTTATAGGACTGCTGATCAAAATGATTAAATTGGATATTTTGATTATCCACAGCACTACAGCAAGTTGTCATGGCAACCAGGTAAAAAGTTATTCCAAACCAAATCTTTTTCATTTCTATTTTGGGAATGAATGATCATTTATGAATCACTAACTTCATTTAACAAAGGGGTCTTCCTGTAAGGTTTGATGATTTTTATTTCTGTGTATTTATTACACTGTTTGGTTTGGCTCAAAATAAAAATCAGAAGACTACAAAGGGCAGTTAAATCTGCTAAAAGGATTATTGGTAAAAGTCTCGGTTACGTATTGTAACCCGTATTGTGACATCATGTCGGTGACTGAAGAATAGGGATCCCTACCAACGCTCCATAGAGACTGTCCCTTCCAGCCCCATGTGAGAGTCACCAACCCCCTGTGTTTGGTCTGTAGGAAGGTAGACTCTGCACATGGACCAGTACCGCACTATTAGTAACTGGACACCGGGACGTCCCAGAGGGGCGTGCGGAATCTGTTCTCTTCAGATTAAAACAGAGCTTAGAATGCATAATGAATATAGAAGGAGATTGTACCCTCAATTGGGGATCTTACCTCTACCACCTGAGATCCTCTTGGTAACACTCAGGGGCTCCCAGCCCTCTAATGGTTCTCAAGGATACATCAAACGAAGAGCTGATCTGAGGTCCTAAAACTCTGTCTGGTATATGTAACATCTTAATGCTCGGATGGGACACAGCAACAGTAAGGTTGGGTCTGCCTCCTCTGAGGGCAGCGATTGGAGGTTCACTACCTGATCTCTGAAGTGAGTGGTAGGAACCTTGGGCACATAGCCGGGCCGAGGTCTCAGGCTTACCTGAGAATCCTTGGTCCAAACTCAAGTATCCTGCCTGCAGGTCCCCTACCCTCTTGATGGAGGCCAATGCGTGCAGGAGGAGCATTTTCATTGATAAAAAAAAACCTCAACTCGACTGCTGGCAAAGGCTCAACGGGATCCTCTCTCAATGCTCTAAGCACAAGAGAGAGATCCCAAGAGGGTATAGTAGAGGGCCGAGGAGGGTTTTAACCTCATCAAGCTTACCCAGAGACCTGTCTTTGACGAGGTCATGGTTTGCAGCGATAGCAGCCATATAGACTTAAAGAGTGGAGGGAGACAGCCTTCGCTCCAGCCCTTGTTGCAGAAAACAAGCACGGATCCAATCGGGCATGATCGGTGGTCTTCTCTTCAAGAAGAACACCATTCGACGAACAGGTTCCACTTCAACGCGTAGGCAGCTCTTGTAGAAGGCGCTCTCGCAGAAGAAATAGTGTCAACTAACCCTTGAGGTAGGCCACTTAGAACCTCCGCGTCCCATCCAGGGTCCAGACATGGAGCTTCCACAATTCTGGGCATGGGGGGCAAAAGGGTGCCCCGTCTCTGAATCAGGAAGTCCTTCCTCAGAGGAATCGGCCAAGGAGGAGCGGTCACAAGGAGCATGAGTTCGGGGAACCAAGTCCTGGTGGGCCAATAAAGGCTACCAGCAGGACCTGCTCCTCGTCTTCCCTGACCTTGCACAGAAACTGTGTTAAAAGGCACACTGGGTTTTTTTGCAACCCCTGAGGCCAGCTGAGAGCCAGGGCACTGTGCTAATATTAGCCAGTCGTCAAGGTAGTTGAGAATACAAACCCCTTTCTCCTTCAGAGGAGTCAGGGCTGCCACTTTTGTGAACATACAGGGCGACAGGGAGAGCCCGAAGGGCAGGACACGATACTGATATGCTTCCCCTTCGAACGCGAACCTCAGGAAGGACCTGTATTGCGGAAGGATTGAAACATGAAAGAAAACCGCTTTTCTTGTCGCTTTTCTTGAGCTCATCCACCCCGAAGAACAGTACCTTCTACCCCTGGGTCACCTGTCCTGGGACCTACTGCCCCTAGGATGGGCTGGGCGGGAGCCCGGCTGTCGGCTCCTCGACGCGGCTGCTGCACAACTGAGCACAATTCGTCATCATCGACGAATGCCTACAGGCCCGTGAGGGGAGAGACGGGTTACTCTGCCAGAAGGTAGAGCCTGCGGACACAGTTGCATCGCAACAGAGCTCTCTATCTGGGGGATCCCCGTGTAGCCCCTTGCTATGCCACCGTCAAGGGTGGTGAAGGAGGATGAACCACTTGATCGCTACCTGGCAGTAAAAAATGCCTTCCACGACCAAGTAGGCTCATCATGCACCTCCGGGAAGAAAGGCACCGAAGTGGGCCTCCGTACCTCAGTACGTACCTGACCCGTACTCCCGATGCAGTAAACGACATCTGATCATCAGGAGGAGCTTCAAAAGTGACATCTGACACCATTTTAGGTTAATCAGGCTGACCAAATGGAGACTCCAACAGTGTCGGAGTGCGGGCGACAGGAGGCACTCTCCGGGGAGAGTTCTCGACTGTCACTGTAAGGCTAGCCCTCTCTCTCCAGGAACCGGAAGCTGCGCGGGCGCTGCCAGTGCGAGCTCCAGAACACGAAAGAGGAATAGGGACTCCCTTCTACGGTCAAGTAAGCCTTATCCACAACTCTGAGATAGTCATCTTCCTGCATTAGAAACACCACTTAGCCACGAACGCCACTTAACATGCTCAACGCCCAGGCATGTAAACAGCATTCGTGACTGTCCGCTGACGCCAGGAAACAGCTACATCCAACAACGCACTGATGGTATGCCATTCCTCGTTAAAGGAAGCGTCTTTAAAAAGACGTACCATCCGTAAGTACTCTTTTAGTTTTGCTCTTTTGAGAAAGGCTGAAGCAAACAGGGAAGATGGCCGCTCAGTAAAAAAATACAGATTTACCGCCACTCGACTGGAACCACCGTTGCTGCAACGCCATAACACCAGACTTTCTCCATCGCAGAGTAGAAATGGCTTCCGGAACGTTTGCATGAACTGCTCGGCTCCGAAGCGAAAAGCTAATGAACGCTAGATTGGCTGACCTACTTATACTCGCAAGGCGATTGAGTTCAGCTGATCCTAATCAGCGTATGGCAATGAAAATCATTGGCGTGTTTGCATACACGCAGAGTTGTTTTGGCATCTAGAAGCGAGATTCCTATTCGTTGGTCACCAACGTGACGTCAGAGTGACCGACTAAAAGGGAACCCCCGCACACCTTTCAAGAACTGTACACATCCAGAGGAAAAGAGCTCAGAAAATCACTTGGGGTCCCTCACATCCGAGCTATGACTTTTTTGAACTTCTGCCATCTGGTCGGCGCTACAGAGCACAGAATACCAGGCAGTTTCTCCAGGCAAACTACCTCATGAACACTTAATAGTTCTCCCACTGTTCAATAAAGTATGTGCAATAACCTGCTGTTTATTTTATCACTCTACATTACAGTACATACTTCATCTTATTATTTCTAATAATTATTTTATACTATTTCTAGTTTATCCATAGCACACCTGTACATACAATCTATTTAAATGTATTGTTTTTATTTTATTCTTCTTTGTGTTGTTGTCTCAGAGTACTGGAAGCTGTGACACCAAAAACAAATTCCTTGTACGTGCAAACATACTTGGCAATAAAGCTCTTTCTGATTCTGATTGTTACATTTGATTTCATTTGATGATATTTTCTCTCTGTGTACATTCTGTGTTCCTGAGTTAAATGTCTAGTCCATCATGATCATATACTCACACAGGGTCTAAGTGTACCGTTCCAGTCCTGAACACGGGTGGATCAATCATGGGTCTTTTGCTCTTTGTGGACACACAGTTATATCCTGGAGATGCTGCTCTCTTTCTCTTTCTGCTGATGAGAGGAAGAAAAAATAATTATCTCTGAAGATAATCTGTCTGGCTCAAATAAACTGATAAATATTGGTATATAAAAAAGTATTTTTGTTGCTTACTGTACAGTTTAACACATTTTATTTACAGTATTGCTGTAATACGATGCAAGTCAAGTCATACATGCATTAATTACGTACAACAGCCATTTACTTATTAAGCCATTTGGTAGCGTGTCAATGGAAATATCAGTTTATATTACAAAATTAATTTCAATAATGCAGAGAGATATTGTCTGCACAATTTGTCTGACAACAGCCAGTGCTCCACACAGAGATCTGATCTGATCATATGGAATCAAATGAAGAAACAGAACAAACTGAGACAGACTCAATCCAGAAGAACTGTGGCAACATCTCCAAGATGAAGAAAAAAAAACCTACCTGGAAAGCTATCTGAAAAACTATGGGCAAGTGTTTCTCAGAACAGAAGCTGTTTTACCAAATATTTATTTGATTTAGTTAACAGAAGTTATTTGATAAATTAATTTTAGTTATGGCATTATTTTTGAAAGCATCCTCATTTTACAGCAGTGTCGAAAACTTTGAACAGTACTGTAGCTTTCCAGGTAGGTTTTTTTTTCTTCATCTTGGAGACATTGCCACAGTTCTTCTGGATTTAGTCTGTCTCAGTTTGTTCTGATACTTCATGTGATTCCAGATGGATTGATGATCAGTGTTGCCAATTTTTTTCAATCGAAAGTAGCTAAATCCAGCTTGAAAAGTCGCTAGATAACGTCATACATCAATTTGCATATTCAATACGTCAGTGCGTCATATTATCTTGCTTAATTGTTTTCATTGATATATTTAATGGTTTCTGTTGTCAGAAAAACATGAAATAGTGACTGAAATGCACCCCATTATTAGGCCTACTTACTGTACTTTACAAGATGTTAATCTGGATTAATATCCTGATTTATAATCAAGCCGTTGTCTTGATGAAATCAAATACACATAAAATATGGACAATGGCTATGCTGTGATTTTGGCTGTATTTGCATGTAAAATAGAGTTAGAAGCAACATAATACATATTTTAACTGAAAGTCCTTCTCCTTTCAGTCTCTCACTGAACAGAACAGACGCAGAGAGAGGTGTGCGCTTGGAAAACAAGTGCTTGTGCTCACGCGGCACTACCAGAGGCTCACTGAGGTTTGTCCAAGAAGTCGCTAGATTTGTCGCTAGTTACTATTTGTCGCTATTTTTGGGAAAATGTCACCAAGGTGTCTGAAAAGTCGCTAAATCTAGCCACAAAGTCACTAAGTTGGCAACACTGCTGATGATGATCAGATCAGATCTCTGTGTGGAGCCCTGGCTGTTGTCAGACAATAATATCACTGCATTATTACAATTAATGACAAAAATAATGGCTTAAAACCATTTTTCGTTGGTAAAAATACTAGTGGCCCAAGACTTTTGCACAGTACTGTAAGTGTACTGTTTGTTTTGGAATAACTCATCTGAATTATTACATATCAAATGTTAAATTTGATAGAATTATTAGTTTAAACTTTGTTTTTATTTTTTTATGTGGTTTTTGTGATAGCTGGAACCAATGCAATACATGCATCCACTAACTCTTACACATGCTTAAAGTTTAAGTTGCCGCAGATAGTTAGTTCACCAAAAAATGAAAATTTTGTAATTAATTACTCACCATCATATCATTCCAAACTTGTAAGACCTTTGTTCATCTTCAGAACACAAATGAAGATATTTTTGATGAAATCTGAGAGCCATCTGACCATAGACAACAATACAACTGAAATAATCCCAGGTCCGTGAATGTAGCAAAAACACAGGTAAAAAAAGTCCATGTGACATCAATGGATCAACCTGACTTTTGAGATGCTACGAGAATACTTTTTTTTTGTGCAAATGACATTAACATAATTTACTCTTCTCCTGCAACGAACGTCTTCTACCGTATACGCAAGCTTTAACATACTTAATGTAATCAGCTTTGTGTAGTGTTCTCCTTTCGTCACACAACTTGAGTTGATCCACTGATGTCACATGGACTGTTTTACCAGTGTTTTTTCAGTTCTTTTTTTATATTAATTGCATTAAAATTAATTGTAACCTCTCTGTCTTGGTTTCTAAATTTGGAAAAAAAACCTCTGCTAAATGATTAAATGTAAATGTAATTGTATAGAAACACTACAGTTTACACTCCATACTCACAAAATGTATAAAATGTATTTAAATATTATGTATACATAAATTAATGCAATTATATTAATACTGTAGTAACTGTAGACTACAATGACATTACTACGCAACCAGTAATGAGAACGCCCACTGGCTACCTCATTACCAGCCAGAAGTCGCTGCTAGTGTGAACAGGGCTTTACCCCGCCCCTAAACCTACACATCACGTACAAGATCGTACAAATGAGCTTGTATAAATAGTTACCTTATAAAATACGTATGACTTGAAAGATTCAGAAAGATTCAAGTTTTCTCCTGTTCTTTACTAATGATAGTATTTTATAATTATTAATAATAATAATCAAAATATAGCTATTTTTTATCTTTAAAGTGCTGTTATTCACACTATTCAGATGACAGCAAGAAGCGAGCAGAGAAAGGTAATCCTCTCAGAAAATACTGGTCACATATAACATTATTAAACGGTGAAAAACTACCAAATTGCACAGCTTTAATGACGTACAGGACACAATGCCTCAGAAAACCAGTTCTGACTGGTTATATGACAGTTGCATTCATATCTGCATATATATATATATATATGAGCCAAACCAATCTCAAAATAATGGAACAGATCTGATGTGTGTTGGAATTGGGTCACATTTAACTGAAAATGTAAACCGGTACAGAGTCTGACCCCTAAACTACATTATACTCACACAGGTTCAAAGGTTACAGCAGGTCCATCACTGAGATTAGGGGGCAGAACCATGGAGTTGTTACTCTTCATAGACACACAGCTGAATCCTGGAGATGCTGCTCTCTGAGCATCAACATCACTGAGTTCAGGGGGCAGAAGCATGGAGATGTTACTCTTCATAGACACACAGCTGAATCCTGGAGATGCTGCTCTCTGAGCGTCAACTTCACTGAGTTCAGGGGGCAGAAGCATGGAGTTGTTACTCTTCATGGACACACAGCTGAATCCTGGAGATGCTGCTCTCTGAGCGTCAACATCACTGAGTTGAGGGGGTTGATGCATGGAGTTGTTACTCTTCATGGACACACAGCTGAATCCTGGAGATGCTGCTGACTGGCTGTCAACAGTCTCATCCTCCCTCTCTTCATACACACTCATTTCTCAGGCAGGTTTTTCCCTCTTTGATGAGAAATTGATTTCAGGCCTGTATGTTGTAAAAGAGAACATTTATAGTACACAACAAAATGTAACTATGAACATTGACCGTTCTCCTTCAGTTCCTTTAATTTAGGGTCTCCTGTCCTGCTCCTGGAGAAAGATCAACTTCAACCTTAATCAAACACATCTGAATCAGCTAATCAAGTCTTCAGGTTTGTTTGATGGTGTGTTGAAGCAGGAAGTTAGCTCTCCAGAAGCAGGGCTGAAGATTTTTGATCTTATGATGTATATTACACAGGAAATAAACACAGTGGAGCTTAGGTTTCCCAGATTACCTGAGATCACCCCTGCATAAGAAATATCTGGATCGAATATTTATGAGACTTTATGTGTTTATGTGAATACCCTGCGACTTAGACCGCTATATTTTCCAAGTCAAACTGCATAACTTAATTAAACATTCTGGTTGTAACACAGAATATGGTTCATGCCAGTCTGGATTGATGTCAGCAACATAATATAAATTAAAAAAAAAAACATCTGTAAAAAGACAAAAATACGCCTGGAAGGTTTGACCATTGCCAGCCATTTATGTCTTACAGTTTCCATTTAACTTACTGTGAGAAAGTAAGAGATGATCATTGATCAACTGAGTTTGACTTAAAGTCTATTCCGTCGCAAATGCTCCTTGGTTATAATATTACAGGTAAGAAACGTTTTAATGAACTTACCGTAAAATACAACATTTTCTGATCCCTGATCTTAAGATGGCGGGTGACCGCTTTCAGTTTCACTTCATGAACAGCTTCGCCAGGTTTTCACAACAGAACCCGCCCAGCCACGTTTCGAGAGATAAAATATCTTACTGCGTTCAAAACCGCTACTTAATGAGTAACTTTAGGAACTTAATTTCAATAAGTGCTTGCTTAACGAGAGCTACAAGATGCGTACTCTTCACCCAAATCTCGTTGAGTATGAATCCGAGCCACCGTGCTTACGTTTATGTCATGTGACATATGACGTAACAAGTGCAAAAACAAACTTACTAAGACATGAGCGACAGGCTTAATTCATCTTTAAATATTTTGATGTTGATAATTGCTCATTTTTGGTCTTGTTGAAGAATCAGATGTAGTTTATAGTATGAAACCAAAATCTTTCTTTATTTCGCAGTTGTTCACCCGCATGCAAAACTGGGTTTTTCTTGGTGAAAGTTGCTCTCGTTTTATAACATATGGCTTACTAGAAATATAATACAAACACGAGGTTTATAAAACAAACAAACAAATGCAAGCATGTACGCAACCCTGTATTTGTTTTCTTTTTTCATTGTTAAATGCCACCATGGGCATAAATTTATAATAATAATTTTCTTTTTTAAAAATGTAGGTACTTCAATGGTTTGGGGTAATCAGTTTCCACAAAAGTTTGTGTTCTGGACTCATCAGGTTTGATTGAATCTGTGTGCATCATTATTCAAGTTCAATATGGAGCAGGTTGTTTGTTGTTGATCAAATGAATTAGTTGTTTTTATTATCTTAAATTGTTACATACTTTAAATGCTTACATGCTTGATATTTATTTACAAGCTTTGTGTGTTTGCAGTAAATTCAAGTTCAATTAATTTCAAAAATAAAATCCAATGTTTCAGTTTTTAGGGGTGGTGCACCAATATAATATTTCATCCAGTATTTCATTCAGAGTTCACAGTAGCTCCATCACTGAGACCAGAGGAATATCGTTCATGGATCTGCTGCTCTTCACAGACACACAGCTGAATCCTGGAGATGCTGCTCTCTGAACACCAACAGAAGCATTCTTCTCGCTCTCATCATAAACTCTCAGTTTTACAGGCAGGTTTCTCCTCCTCTTCCTCCTCGATGAGAAACTTGATTTCAGGCCTATATGTTGAAAAAGAGAACATACATAGTAAACAACAAATAACTGACTATGTGAATTAGTTTTAACTAGATTATTTTCCTTTCTTCTTAACTATTCATTTATTCCACTTTAACTCAAATTAACTCACATTTCTCCTTCTGCAGCACTGCTCCTGGAGACCTACGGTCCTGCAGAATTCAGCTCAAACCTTAATCAAGGTCTTCAGAGTTACTTCAAGATGCTCTCCAGAAGCAGGTTTTGAGATCCCTGCTCTAGTTTGACTAAAGGGGATGTGGGTAGTTTCTTCCATATTTTTAAACACATCAGATTGTGGACATTGTACCCGTTTATCCTGACATAAGCCGCTTTATTTTCCCAGTCAAACTGCATCTAAACATCCACATGATTGATATGAAACTAAATATTGAATGATTTAAATCAAGAACAATTAGGATAGATACAAAACAAAATTATGAAAATTATGAAATTATTTTTTCAAATAAAACAAAGTTAAAGATGGCTGAAGCGTTGAACCATTTTGACCCTTTATAAGCTACAGTCTTGCTAAGAATGGCATGTCCATTAATAACACCTGAAAAGATGCAGATGATTTATTTATTAAATGAAGAAGCATGACACTGTACTCACTGATCGTAGGAAGACGAGGAAAAACCGGTGGAAACCTCTGGTGGTGGTGAATTTATGAGCCAAAGATGTGGATGTTGTACTTTTCTCATAACTTTGAAAACATAAAAACAGTTCCCTTTTAGATACTAGCTGCTGTTAGCATTGATATCATAAGCAAAGAGGCACTAACTGCTTAAACTAAATAATTACTAACAAAACACTTTACAAGCAAATAAAACAGTGTGATTACCTGCCCAGAAGAAAGAGTGCAAGCATGGCATCTGTTTTCAGACACTTTGACTCTCGCAGTTGTCTGATGTTCACTCGGGTTTTAGCTCTTGTCTTTTTGTCACAGCTTTCTCAAAGACTGTCTTTCTTCTCGAGCGTTTGCCTGCGCCGCTGCGTGTCGGTTCAGGAGGGACGTTAGGACATTTCTCCTCTTCTTCTTCTTATTTTTTATTTTTGGCGAAGTCCTTCCATTCTTGAACTGCATCGCGGGAACGCGTTGATGACGTCTGTCTGTGGAATTATGACGTAATTTTGTAGGCCAACCTATGCTGTTAGCATCATAATATCTATGGTTAACATCACACTGGTTATTATGGATTGACACCAAAAAAAGCTTTGTGTTCTACCAAAGTTTTTAAGATAATTTTCACAAAATAATATATTTATTTCTGAATTTTGTAAATGTTACCTGTTACTAAGGTTTCATTTTTTCCTTTACTAACATAAATGTGCTGTTTACATGGATCTAGTTTACCTTACAGTAAAATATACCTTATAGCAAAATAGGCCAATAAGCAAATTTAAAACTAACCCCAGATCAGTTATAGTGCATGACCATATTTAGTAAAGACGAGGCATTGAGCAATCATTTGATCACATTTTCCCACTATAGGCCACGCCCACTTGTGTTTAGTCGCTCTGTCTGCTTACTAGTTCATTTGACATTTTGCACACACCCTGGATAGCAGTTTCTGGAAGGAGTGGATTATTTTTAATTGCCCGGGCTATTTTTCGAGGCATTTGACTGCAGGTTGTTTTGAACACGAGGTAATGAAGAGTTCATACAGAGAATCATTCGCTGAAGAATGAAGTATTGAATCTGTATTGAAGCAGCTGCGTCCCACACCGTAAGTAAGGTAAACTATTTTATAATGGTTGTTTGCAAATCGTTTTGTATGGAGAATGTTAAAAAAAACGGGGCATTTACATTTATGTTACGTTTACAGTGGATTTCTAACTATCAAATCGTTGGCCTTTTACCCTAAAGTTACCCATTAAAAATGGATTTAGGACAGAGCGCCAGAATAGGGTTGAAAACAATAATAAGAGATTGTTTTGTCAACATCAAAGTGAACCTCAAGCAATCTTATAACAATAAAAAATGCAGGTCAAGACAATTTAAAAGATGCGCTCCTCATCAACCAATCAGAATCGAGCTGGAGAGAGAGGCAGGCAATATTCCCAGGAGCTTTCGCTTTCTTCGTTTCAGGTCTGATCACAGCAAGATAAAAATAGTTGTGAAAAAATAGGGATTAAAATATGTTAATGGCTCGGTCCCTCCCCTTGATGTCTAAATCATCTTATATTTCATATAGACTGCTGATAAACGCTATGCAGGACAGCTACTGTATGTAGTTTATGTGCCCCCTAAAGTTAAGATTTTAGGCCAAAAAATGCTATGGTATGAATTTTCGTTTTATTAAATCGCTGTTTTGTCCCTAATGGCATGAGTGCAAAGTGATTTTACATGTGATTTCTTACAGCAGTTAATAGGAGAGTTTTATATTGTTAACACAATACTGTCTGTTTTTGCTGATGCAAATATTACATATTAAAACAACATCATAAGTGTTAAGCACAAAAAAAACATTTCTGAATGAATCTGTTTTTTGAACAGATTTGGTCAACCAATGATTCAAATACCCATACATAAAGATTTACTTCATTCCTGAGTGAATCAGCATTTTAACGAATCAAACGAATGAATTAATGCTTCAATATGTGATTAATTTGATTAATTAATGTCTACACTGTAATCTAAATAATTAGATTAAAAACAATTAATGACTGACATCCCTTAGTCTTTAGGATCTGAAAAATAAGATATAGCCTATAATAAAAAAAGCAGGACGTCCGGTCAGAAGTCAGTATCAGTAGTCTTTGGTAGTCTTTGCATTACAGCGTCACTCCTCTGTGTTTCTTCAGTTTCCTGCTGGATCTCTGTCTTGGACGGTGATGTT
>JAUYWG010000033.1:20602743-20614493 GCA_034779775.1 Enteromius afrohamiltoni
GATCACAGATAATAGTTTTGATGTACTCTGCTTAACAGAAACCTGGCTAAAACCTAATGATTATATTGGTCTAAATTTAATGATGTGAGTTTTAAAAAAAAGAAAAATTAAACAAAACATTTACACTCAATAAGTTGCATTCTGTTTTATAATGCACTTCAATCGAGGTCGACAAAATTTTATGATTTTAATAATAGACATTTGTCTCTCTCGAAGGAGGTTGAATGTGTTTCTGTGAAGACTGTACATTCCCCTGAAATTAAATAAAATATTATGCAAATGCAATTTGAGATTCTTTCTTTGCTTAAACTGATCAAAGCTTGCAGTCATTTATATCCACTTCTTGTGCATGTGTCAATTTCCTCAAATAAAATAACATTGGGATGTAATTATGACCAGATACATTCCACATCTTCCCTCCAAAAAAAAAAAAACAAGGGTTTTTGGGGGCATGAAAATGCAAACATTTATTTAACAAGATTTATTACATAATGTGTGTTATGTGTTCAGTCTATAAGTATGTTTCTTTTCAGGGGAATTGCCCACTACTGGCCTGCTGTACATTATACAGATTTGTAGATAATGTAAACATGGACCATTTGGATAATATTGTCATCTTTTTGTAAAGTGAATTCCATTTTTGTGTATTGTTGTCTTGTAATTATAATTATATATCTAAAGAGGTCATAGTAAAACAAACAACTTCATGAGGATATTAAATCATTATCATTAGGCTAATCAGCAAAACGAAGACGTACCTGTCAGTATCGCGGGATAATACAAATAGTAACGTGATTGTGTTTTGACAAATGAATTCTAGTAGAGACAAAGAGGAGTAATAGAAGAAGAGGAGGGAAAAGGTGAAACGAATGTGGTCAAAGCTCATTTGTTGTTCTATTGAAATTCAAAGCACTATAATTGACCGTGAAGGTTGAAGTTGGCCTGCAGGGTGATCTATTTTATTATTATTATTATTATAGTTTTTAAATATAACTAGTTTAGATGAGAGAAACTATGTCCAGAAAATACTGTAGCAGAGGTTGTACAATATTAGACTAACAAATTCAGACTTTTGATATTCTTTATAGTGCGATTCAATGAATAAACAGTATAGAAGTGAGTGTTATGGCCAAAATAAATCTGAAATTGACTGAATGTGAACAAACCACAACTTAAATTGCCTGTAATTAGCAGTAAACTACTGGCAACAGGATATTCATTTACTATTCATTTACAGGACAAACCTGATGACAGTGACTGTGTCCAGGGTAATCTGTAAACTGTGCTCCAGCATCCCCACTCTAAACTAAGTGCTTTGGAGAATGAATGGATGGACGGTGTGATTGTGAATTAGCAGAAGGTACTTCCACCACACAGCACTCAACTCCTGGAAAATAATAAAATAATGGCAATGCATGTCTAAAAACCCACTCCACTGCTCTTTAGTCTGCAGACTGTTTTTAAATCCATTACCATCTGATTTAATTTTTTTTTATTTTTCATAGGAATCAATTTACTGGGAAATCTGATTTATTTATGCAGTATTGATTTATATTAAGTGGCCATGAGTTAAAATTTGGTACAGTGCACTTATTGTGTGCATACATGTTTTTTAAATTGTACTTAAGTAAAGTAATTGCACTTGTATAAAGTGTTGTATTCATCAAAAAATACCTGTGTGTAATTACATATATAATTAATTTCTGTAATTACATTTATAATTGAACTCTTAACCCATCCTTTACACTTTAACCCACCCTTAATCATAATTAATTAATCACCAAACCTGTCTCTAATCTTACCCGTGTCCAACCTCAACAGCAGCAAAAGTGTTTTGACGTAAAAATTAAGGCCAATTAATATAAATTGGGACCATTTACGTAATTGTTATTGTCAAAATAAATAGTTAGTTAATACATTAAGACAAAATATTTGTGTAATCATCAGTTTAATAACTCTAGACAGATGCAAAAGTAAACCCAAAGAAACACACCTGAAAACATTCACCATAGTAGAAACCTTGCTAAATATTTGACAACCTATAAGTTAGAAGTTGATGCATTTAAATGTGTCAGTGGCTGACATGACCAAAAGTTTTTTGGTACTTAACAAATGAAGGTGTTTATGATAGGGCAGGACCACTCAACCAATGCACCATGGAGTCTAGATTTTCTCTTGCTGCTGTAGGCCTCTGACAGATATATTCGTCAAACATACCATTCATTTTGTAACATGCTAAGAACCTTCAAGTAGTGCTTCTTTCAACAGAACAGCATCACAGCCTCAATAACCAACTCTTGTTGTATTTGTCTTTAAAACTGGTAATGTAAAATATGTATTGTATCCTAGAAAGCAAAGTGATGATACTAATATTATCTACAGTATTAGAAACAAATAAACCACAGATATTCCACATACTCACAAAAACAACAACAACAAAAAACATTAAAGAAAGAAAGTCAATTAAGAGCATGTTGCTGGAAAGTCATTAGTTGAACAGGTGTTAGGAGAACTTCTTGTTACTCTGCGAGTCTGTATTTGTGTCTCTGGTACTGCATTCAGTGCTCCCACAGAGACGAGGCCTCCACACTGAGCCCATCACCCATCAGTGTGCCTCCCTGGTCCCCACGCAGGTACTTGCCATTTTGACCCTTGATGCCAACCCGTCCATACTCTGTAAACTCAAAGAAGAACTCCTCAGGTTTGTCTCCATCGGTGCAGACCAGACCACTGCTGGAAACGTACCAAAACTTTTCATTTCCATCTGTGGTAGGAAAAAAAAACACATTTACATATGTGCATCCATCAGGTGTTTGCAGAAGTGTGCTGCTCAGTGAAACCCTGGTGAGTTACATCTTACAGTACAGGAAGGATCACTGCTAGGTCAGTCTGGGCTTTATTCCATGGGTTTCTCAGTGAAGACACATAAAAAAACACACTTGGAATTAGCAAAAAAAACACCTAAAGTCTCATGAACCATGCATCACATTTGAAGGAAACCAGCTCTGCTTGTCACCTGGAGAGTACAATCCCAAAAGTAAAGTGTGCTGGCAGCAGCCTTATACCGTGGAGCTGTTTTTCAATGGGCAGGGACTTGGTCAAGTCAAGTCACTTTTATTTTTATAGCGCTTTTAACAATACAGATTGTAGCAAAGCACTGAACATTATCAAATAGAAGAACAGAGTAATGGTAATGTATAATGACAAGAATTAAACTTGGGGGACTAATCAGAGCAAAAGAAAACCTCAATGAACCAAAATATAGAAATAGCCTTAATGAAAACCCAGACCAGAGCATTCAGAACCTCTGATTGGGCAGAGGGTTCACCTTTCAACAGGGCAATAAATCTAAGAACACATTTAGAGTTGCTTATAGACAACTCAGTGAAAAGTGCATCTGCCCCCATCTAACCTGACAGCTTCAGAGGTGAAGAGATGAGGAGAAGAATGGAAGACAATTGACAAACGCTGATGAGAAAAGCTTGTCACATCAAACAAAAAAAGACTTGAGACTGTAAAGGTGCTCCAGCTAAATATTAGTTAAGGGTATGAATACTTATGCAATGTAAATATAACTTTTTATAAATTAATAAAGTTAAGTCAATATGGAGTGAAGACTGATATGAGAAAATCAATAATTTATAACAAGATTTCAAAGGGATATGAATACTTTCACAAGGCACTGCAATATCAATATGACTCAATAGCAAAATTACTCACTTTTTATTTGGTATGCGCCATCGCTGAAAAGCAAAGAGAAGATGTCATAAACCGAGCGGCTGCAGTCCAGTGTATTGGAGGTTTTGTGGTGACACACAAAGCCGTTCTCCCCGCGCAAGACCAGGATTGGACGATTAATCAGCTTTAGCACAAACTGCTCATCCTCCCCTGCCGAACACATGCAAGGATTTATCTGACTCATGTTAAGTGGGTATTCAGTAGTGACAGGTCAGTAATAACGTGATAAAAGTCAGAAAATAACTTTGCACTCACCCAAAGAATCGCTCACAGCAGCAAGCTGGCCATTTTTCTTTGTGCAGACATATTTTCCGTTGTTTGCCCTCAAAGCAACTCGCCTGCCCAGCCATTCGATGTCAAACATGGTACTTTCTTCTCTGTCAGTTACAAGAACACACAATTCATATGTTTACTTATTTACATTAACATTAATTAATGAAATGCATCACGAGTACTGTAATTTGTAGTAATAATGTAAACACTTACGCTTCAGTGGCCGTTGACAGAATTCCACCGTGAGTAACCAGTGTCCAGTAATTTCCGCCATAAGTTCTGAACATACACTTCTTAGTGTCTTTATCAATCTCCATCTGAAATGTCTCCATGTCTGTTTCATCATCCTGATTAGCTGAGATACTAACACCTGGAAACAAAGACATATTCATGGCTTCTCAGTGGCTGATGACCGTTTCCATTACAAAATGTTGGGTTGATGAAACTTTGCCGCCAAACTGACAGCTGATTGTACGACCTTCGTGATTTTGCCAATATATGATCCTGGATCAACATTACAGTCCGAAAATATAGACTTATCCCAATCCCTACCCCTAAACCTAACCCTGCCCAAAATTTATTCCTAAAATCAGTGGGAAATGATAGCTTATATGTGACTTTAGATGTGCTAAAGCTGATTTTAATCATAACACTCACCCTGACAGTCTTGGCCTCCTATTCATTGCCTTTCAAAAAACAAGCATATTTACCTGCACTATTTCATTAATAGTGTTTTTGCCAATACAACAGCAGCTTTTATTGGAAATTGCCTCTTATTGCTCTTTTTTACAATGTGTCTGAGTCTCAGTAAACCAGTAATCACCTGGTTTATCTCTGTCACTGTCTCTAAACCTGTGGTCTAAATAACGTCTATACTAACTAGTCAAAGCGGCCAGATTATGTGGGTTGAGATTCAGATGAGATGTTTCAGAAATATCCCTTGACTGTCCCTTAAGCCTTTTACTGGAGTAATCCCTAACACTCACCCCAGCAGCCTGATGCTATAATTCCTACAGTGGTGCAAAGCAAATGAATGAGGCGGCCTAATAATCAAGTGGTGCAAGAAACATTCAGCCTTGGCCAAACAGTAGCTGTAGCTTTTGATGTTGTTTACATACGTAATGCAGTATCTAAAGTGTCTATGGCCAAGCTGTGGAAAACCATTTACATTGTTTGATATTCATTATTGTTAGTAATTTGATGATGTATTCTTCTACATTATAAAGCAGCTAAAAGCTTGCAAATATTTGGCTGTGAGATTGAAAGGCAGTCATCATAACGGCTAATAGATATGTTCAAGGCTTGTCTTTTTCAAAGCTGTATCAAATGTCAGACTCCTATTTGTCCACATTGAATCTAAGAGACAGATGTCTTGCTCTTGATTCTGAAACAGACTAAAAAGCGGCAATGGATTCAATAGGTGCATTCTATGCTATTCTATGACTACCATATCTATTAGCACATACAATACAGGGTCCAGTTCTATTCCGTTCTGCAGAGTTCAGCTCCAATACACTTACCTATAGTCTTTCTAAAGACCTTGCTTTTTTTTAGGTATGTTTAACTGATCTCTCTGTAGAGAGCGATTAGCAGTACTGGACATTCCTAGTATACACATTTGAGGAATTGTAGAATTGTTTGGTTGCTTTGGTCACACACAGTTTAAGATTGTTATTACTAATAAACTAATAAACAGCCAGCATGCTAATAATAGGCATGCTAATAAGCAACTACTGTAGTTAATAGTGATAATTGCTCCATACACTAAAGTGTTACTGTTGCTTTTTTCTCCATGCAGTTACAATGAATGTGACCATAACAGCACCAGAGAAGGCCCTGCAGAGTCTTCTTCCAAACCTGATTCAACACACTTGTCTGTAATTCTCTTCTGCACCATGAACAGGATTGGGCACCTCTGGGATACAGTATATTCCAAGAATATGGTTAGCTTCCTTAGTCTGATCCCTCTCAATCAATTATCGTTTTACTTCACTAATTCCTTTCTGAAGATCAGCTCACTTACCTGAAGAATATGCAAAACATGCAAATCACTTGTGGTTGCTTTAATCTGAACTGGACTCACAGTGGATATGACAAATCCCATTAATTTGATTGCTTCACACATAGGATTTAATGGTGTTACTGGATGCCCATGTACCCACAGTTAGCAAATGTTCACACTTTTCTGAGATTCTGAAATGCATAAATGCATCATCCAGGAAATTATGTATAGTATCTCCAGAAGTCTAAGCATGTTTTATGATGAGTGTGTTTGCCTGCATTAAACTTACATAAAAAGCAAACAACAGTGACAACTACGTTTGGGAGGAATAAACAAAATTTTACAAATATAGATGTAGCCATGTTTTTTGTTGTTTGTTGGTTTAATTTGTTGTTAGTTCATGGTTAAACTTCATAAGGGGTTACCTAATCCTATTCAAGAAGATCTATCTTTCCACAAACTCAACCTTGGTCAAACATATTTGAACCCGCTAAATAAGATTCTCAAAAGCATTGGTTTATTAAAGACAAGTGTGTTTGAGCAGGTTTTAAACTGAATTCTGCTGGTAGGTCGATCTCAAGGAGCGCAGCTGGAAGCCACTGGGTGGTTCCCAACCACGTTTACAGGAGGTCCACAACACCACACGTAACTCCTCAATCAAGCGTTGTCTTCTTAAAAAACACACTTGATTCAGGTCAACAGGTTGTTGGTAGACACTCTGAGATGTGAAATTTGACAAAGGAGACATGCAAAAAGTGACAGGGGGGCTCTAGGTACAGATCTGGAAAACAATGACTATTAAACAACAAATGCCCAATCATTGATTACCTTGACGAATAGACACATATCTTTTGTTGGCTGCCTGGAAAACGACTTGTGGGTGGCTCTCTTCCAGCTCAAACAGCTCATCTTTCCCAGGCCTTGAACAGCGACCGGACTTCAGAGTGCCTGTGGGGCCCGTTGGTGAGAGAAACTTGCCCTCAGAGTCCTTGAATGCCAGCTTGCCAGACTTGAGTTCCAGGGTAAAACTATTGTTAGGCCCGTGATCCATTACCAGTTTACCATCATTGCTGAGAAAGCGGTTGTCACAGGTCTTCAGACTGTACTTGCCATCCAGATAGACCAAAGTGATCAGGGAGTCAACACCCCAGGGGATGTCGCTGTCCATACAGAGCTCATCATCTCTGGTGGATAAGCGTGCGTAACGCTTGCGGGATACACTTAGCAGGTTGGCCTGTGGATGAAGGGCAAGATGCATGGCCCATTGTTCAGATTCTCCAATGGTCTGGGCAAAACAGGACAGATATTCTGCAGAGCCTCCAAAATAACGTGAATATGGCTCAGACTGTAAGGCCCAGCGTCCATCTGGCTGTGTCACAAGCAAGAAACGGCAGGATGTGTTTGGCACTTCCTCCTCACAGCTCACCTTGCCATCTTTATCTGTGGCCAGATAACGTCCGAGATGACTGCGCAAGAAAACCACCTGGCTGTCCTGGTCTTGCTCCAGAGTCCAGATCTGTTTCTTCTTCATGCTAGTTCCAGATGCATTTACCTTGAACCCAAATGCCTCTGCTGTGAGGTAACGATTTTCATAATTAATAAGTCCAAACTGGAGCTTTAGAGCCTTACTTATTCCATTCGTGGACATCCTGACCAGTTGCTTTAGTTGTTTTGTGTTGCAGATTAAAAATTCTAAAAAGATGACAATATGCCCTTGACTGTCCTCTGAGGCTATGAAAAGGTCAATTAAAGCTTCTTCCCTGCTCTGCACTTTAAGTTTCTTGCCTGTTTCTCCCCTTGTCTAGTCTCAACTACAGATTAAGGCTGTTGTCCTTGTGAGTTTCCTTTTAAGTTTGAGCAGCAGTCCCAGGCTACACTAGGTTACATTTGGCTTCTTCTCTGGATTCTCACAGGTGACTGCCTGCTGCTTCCTAATCAGCCTGGATTAAACTCAGCAGGGCACAGCACCTCAATCCAAGAAGCTTCTGACCTCATTCACGTCACGTCTCTCACTCCTCCCTTTTGTCCTCTGGCAAATCTCTCTCTCTCTCCCTCTCTCTCTCTCTTTCCTCCCTCTCTCCTAGTTTTCAGTCCAACCCAACCACCACCTTTCCCCACTTTTGTCTCACTCTTCCTTTCTCTTTACACACTGGCTTGTTCTCTTGGAGTATCCCTTTTAGATTAAATATATATATATATATATATATATATGTGCTCCAGTGATAAATAATATTAAATAAATATCGATATGCTTTAGGACACTTGTTGTTTACTTCTTGTTTTTATATGGTAGCGGAGTTTTTTTTAAACACTGCTTATTTGACCTTCCATATTTCCCAGTCAAATGTGTATTCCTTAGCCAGTAGCTCAGGTTCAGATGATCATGACGTATGATCTCTCATACAGCACCTGCTGATCTGTATCCTTATAAGGGTATTACTGATCATACACTACAAGTTTTCAAATATGCAACAAATTTGCGTCCTATGATATTTTTTTCTTGCCAGACCTGTAACTGTATTTAAACAATACAGACAGAAGACTTCATGTTTAGCTATTTCCCACATTTGTGTAAAACCGTATTATTACATGATTTCATGATTCACTGCTATATAGTCCTTCAGTCTCCTGCTTGTATTTCAACAGTGTGAATGTAAGGTCTGTAGATTGTCTGAGCTTTTTAATGGGAAATAAGAGTTCTGTATTGGGAAAACTTTATATCTAGATAACTGGAGTATTCACTTTTGTTAACCCAGCCAAATGAAAGCGTGCAAACTGCATTTGAAATCAGATTTAAATGTAGCAATATCAATGTGATTTAATCACTATATCCACAAATATTTTAACATATGGTAGACCACACTGCATGCACCTCAGACCGATTGCCGCCTGTCCAGAATGTTTGCATTTCATTTGCATAAAGCCTCTCACCATGTTGGCACTCTTACCATTTTCTACGCTCCAACATCAGCTCCTCTGTTTTTAGAGAATGAACTGAAAACCCTTTGCCGGTCATCTCACTCTGCACCAATGGACAATTACAGCAAGACTGAGATTGCACTGCAAAACTACTTTTCCTTACACAATACTTGTTCTGAAATCCAAATATAGTTAAAATAAGATACATTTATACTTCAAAATGGATTAACAAAATGCAGGTCAAAATAAGAAAGAACTTATCATCATAAGTACATGTAACATGTAGTAAGTAAAAACAAAATCTTTGACAAAGTAGTCGAGGGGATGCCAATTCTGATAAAAATAGATCATGTTTTACAAAAATAAGAGATGATCAAACAACGAAGGCATGCTTTTATGGGTAAAAAAAGAGAATTAATTAATACAGATTTTTGTGTACCAGGGGTTTTATATTTTCAATATCAATGACAAAATTTTTATTTTGGGGTGGAGTAAGCCTTTAAGGTATATGCAAATCATTAAGAGACCGATCTAGGGTAATCCACAGGTTACACAGTGCTAAAAATCATCTTTCAAACAACTATATGAAATATTAATATAGTTATATGGCCTCTCTGTGTTGATCTTTTTGCAGAATTTGTTTGTATACATGCATTTATGGCAGCAGAATTACTTTTTCACGAATAGGGCAAAAAATAATATTGTGTTCATGCTGTCTTCTGTTCACATCTGCCAAAAATCGTAGCAAATTGCATGCAAAAAATACAAACTGACTACAGGAAAATTAGAGGTAGAGGTTCAAACATAGATGGAAGAGTTGTGCTTTTTAACCAATTCTTGATGATGAATTATGAATAATTATGAGCTTTATTTTTCATGTAGCAACAGGTGTGGCTATTAGTAACTTGAATGTGTGAAGCTTCTGGTCATTCACTTCCAGTTATTTTAGCTGTACAAATTAGTCTGTTACACTGCATGATAATACATACTTGATGACAACAATAGTTGCTATATCAAAATTCTTACAAAAAATACCTGTAAATATAGTTGCCGGTACATGTCAAGCTTCTCTTGTGTTCAAAAAAATTATTCGTTTGTGAACCGAACAGCACTCTGGACTGTTTGTCTGAGGCTCTGGATTACAGATAATAATGTTGTAAATAATGTTCAGTGTACACCTTGGATGGCCTGGGGGTATGTAAATTAACAGAAAGTGAACTATCCCTTTTTGGTCATAATGCAAGGCAATCAGGTCAAGTGTAGGCCATATAATCTATTTTAGTGTTATTCGCAATGGGAAGCAGGACACAGGACTCTTAAATATGTAGAAAAAAGTCATTTAACTCTCCAACCCTACTCCTGAAAGAGCTAATGTCATGCAGTCTTCAGTTCCACCTCGGCTTAAAAGTATTGGCCTGCCTGGACGTAGTATTACACAATTCACACCTTTTACACAAAAAAAGGAAACAAATACTAAAACACAAATTGCTTTTCTGCTTTTACTGAAACGTGCAACTTCCAGAAGTGCATGTGTGCAAAATGGCAAAAGGCTATTTTCATTCATTTCTGACCAGTTGTTATGGTTGTAGAAATTCCATATTTGCATGGAGCTTTCTGGTCTAAACTTCATGGAAATTCAGAACTAGCTTGAAAAAAAAAGGGTTTCTTTCAGTGTGTTTCACAATTTTCCCCTCTGTAACCTATGAAATTCTGTCTTTTCAGCATCATGTCTTTTGTGCATTCATTTGGTCTGTGGAATACAAAAGGACATTTTTTGGTTTTCTTTACAGAAGTGGAATCTTCAAGCAGCACTTTTCTGTAGGACAACAGTTAATTGTAACCACGTCTGTTTAACTGTAGTGATGACAGCCGGTGCCCTCTGCTGAACTTCTGGACTCATGTGGAGAAGGAAAATCAAAACTCAGTACTCGATGATTATAGGATGAGTTATATGAAAATACAGAAAAGCCACCTGTGGCATTGTCTAAAACTCTTCAATTGGGCATTCAAATCACCCCTTTCTGATCCCAAGGATTAGATTATGGAAAACAATGACTGCAAATGACCGGTGACCATAAATAGAGTCCAAAAAAAGAAGAGAAGGATGTAGGAAAGATGTGCTTCACCACCAGAAAATGCTGTGTGTCCACCGCAGAAGTTAAACTAAAAACACACACGTATAAGTATATATATATACTTAATATCAAACAAAGTAGTCAATAATTAATTTTTCAACATATCTGCCGCTTACTTTCATTCTTATACATGGAAGGTCAGGTTATAAAAGCGATATAGGTTTTGAATAATTGTTTGTATATAACGTATACAAAAATGTAATATTATTGCAAAGGTATTTGCAGGGTTATGCTTATTAGATGGGTTTGTGATATTTTAAATGCAGTGCTTCATTTAGCAAGAGATGTGAGGCATTTTGCATTTTGTGTTTATAATTCTTGGGCTTGCGTAACGTTTTGAAAAAAATTGGCTTAGTTTAGAAAATGGAGTTGAAAAAAAACTGTAAAAGTAACTTGGTGTACACTGTAAAAAGTTTTACTGTAATTATGCAGCTGAATGCCAGTAACTTACTGTAAATATATGTTTATCAAATTTATATTAACAGTTTGTCATGAAAAAATTTTAATTAAACATTAAAAAGACTTTATCTTTACAGAATAAAACTATTTCAAAAAATTTAAATCCTAATCAACGTTTTTCAGTTTTTTTCTGATATTGGTTCCCAGAAATGTCACGCGCACCAGATCACGTGAGGTCACGAGGACCCGGAAGTAACCTCACGCAGGTATTTAAGCAGGAAGCA
>JAUYWG010000033.1:20640375-20654955 GCA_034779775.1 Enteromius afrohamiltoni
CTGGCGAGTTCCCATATGTAACGTCTCCGTTCCCTCCTTCAGGGAACGTGGGTTACGTTCGTAACCTAGACGTTTTGGTTCTTCAAATCTGATTGGCTAATCACAATGTTGTTCCAGGGTCAACAAAGATGTTGACCCAGGGACATGCGGAACTCACGGGACATACGCGCACGGCAGTATGCTCCCAAAATCTCATAGTTTCTAGGCATGTTTTGAATAAGTGCTTACTTCGTGACCTTTAAATTGCATGTTATGAATGTGTGTAGGTGCACTATTTTCATAACGTTCTCATAATCATGTGACTTACAATGTCAGTTGCACACTTCCTGGAAGTATATCTTCCAGGTACTTTTTACCAGCTGTTTTATGAATAATTAGCCTGATCTCAAGGCAATTCGTACATATTTTACGAGGTGGCTAATTCGTACAGATTTGTAAAACCTCACTCGTACAAATTCATGCAACTTTTTGCTAAATCATACGTTTTTAATGAGTTGCTAAATCATGTGAATTTGTACGAATTACCTACAGTTAACCCCGCCCCTAAACCTACCCGTTGCTGGGGTTTTAGACAAATCGTACAAAAGCATGCGAATTAGTCATCTTGTCTAAATACATACAAATTAATCGTGAGACTGTGCTGTAATACTCTAAGAAATAAAGGGGGGGTTTACAGTAGTAATGCCATAGAAAAACCATTTTGTGTTCCCAAAAGAATGGACCCATAGATGGCTTTCAAGAACCTTGAATTCAAACTTCTACTCCTTCATCCACTGTGTTTGACCTACTATAATAGGGATGTATGTCTGCTCACATGAAGACTTTATCGTTGAACATTTAGGACACCCTATACACAGCCTTCAATGTATTTTGAATCTGAAATGATCTCGATAGTAAAGTAGATACAATGAGGCAAATAAAGCAATTGTTTTTTAAGTACACTTAGTTAATGGCCTTGCACATGAACAGTTCACGCAGGGATTCTTGGTCTGGAACAACCCTATGAGTAGCATCCCCTAAAAGGGACCAAAATGGCATTTGGAATTAGCCCACAGACAACCTTGGCTTTTTAATTTCCCATGATAACCTTCACCGCTGATGTGCAGTCATCCTTTCTGCTCCAGAGCCTCATGGCACCCCCATGGGGCCACTCCAAGCACTGCCTCTGGGTCGGAGGTAATGCTCGGAAAACAGGAACTCCCTAATCAACAAGCAGCCAAACAAAGGTCTCATTCAAAAGCGCTTTTACATCGACTTGATGGGTAGTTATGCACATCACAAAAATTCTTTAATATGAGCTCATAAAAGCATTTTACGCACAAAACTGACATTTTGTATTATGTCACACAAGTATTGCCATAAAGCTTTTTCAGGAATGGCCAGACACCCCGTAAGTGCTCTTGTTTATGTGTTCTGAACATTTCATTTCTCTGTGACTTTCAACAAAAGTTTCTTTTAAGTGCAAGACTAACAAGATCCAGAGTGCTCTGGCTTTAAATGCGGAGACAAAATTTATTGGCCTGTTTTTAAACTGTCTCAATCCAGACATAACAAATTTAAGTGGCAATAACAGGTGGAAATAACAGAGACTTGTGGGGTTGACACTGTATAAGTGACTGCTTTACACAGAGAGGAAACATATGTGGCCGGGAGAGTCTATAATCTTGTGTAAAGCTGTGAGTATTGCTGAAACCAAATCTATGTCTACAGTACAAGTCTAAAGCAATCAGCAGAAGAAATGTGGATTACACTAACCAAACTAGACCGGAGTCCTGCCTGATGCTCTCTCTCTGTCTCTCACACACACACACACAGTAGAACTGCATGACAATAATCGTAAGTTGCTAATAATTTGAAGTCTTTACGTTATTCATAATAATGTATTGAATTAAGAGAAGCTAATTTAAAAAAATATATATATTTGTTATTTATTTTTGTTTAAGCATTTCAGTTAGATTATATATATATATATATATATATATATATTTATATTTGCTAAATTTAGTTTAAAAAAAAAAGCATATAATCATATAGGGAAATAAATCATTTCAGTATTTATAGTATAAAATCTAAAAAAAAGTATCTATCTATCTATCTATCTATCTATCTATCTAATCCATCCATCCATCCATCCATCCATCCATCTATATTATAGTGTTGTTTTCATGGTGTTGGAACAAATAAATAAATAAATAAATAAATACATATTTCCTAGTTTGTTTAGTATATACACTAATCCTATATTTTATTTATTTATTTTGCAAATATATATTTTTTTTAGGAAATAGGAAAAATATGTATAGTTCATGTCTTACTGTAATTTAGTCATGTATATTTCCTATTTAAAAATACTTTCAATCAAAAAACGACAGTTAACCATTGGCCTTCCTTTTTTCCTTTATTTACAGTATGAATGTAACACTTTACTGTACATACATAGCAGAATAAATGTATTTCCGTTATATGACCTTGTAAAAACTGAGGTGAACAGCAGGCTGAAAGATGTCACAATCAGCACTCTTGCCTGATCTACAGCGTATGCTAGAGCAGCACTTATAGCTCCAGTTTTTCCACCAGCTCTGTAATATGCACAAGTCCTAGCAAGAAAGATCATTAAATTCCCATTAAAGTTGAGTTAGTGTGTTAGTCGAGCACTGGTCCTGTTCATGTCTTGTGGCACCTCATTGAGCTCTCAGAAGCCCTCAGCACACCCGGAGCCAACAGGGTCACACAGAGGGTGAAACATTTATGAGGTGCAGATATTTGCCCTGGATGGCATTTCTCTGCTAGACAACAGGCTACGCACCTGAAATGAAGAGGGGTGAGGTATGTTGCTGGATGCTTTTTTGAAGAAATAAAAAGGTCTCTTAGAAACATTAAATAAATAAAAAAGTTGTGAAGGCCTTTTGTAAAGTTAAAGTTAATGTAAAAGCTAATGTTAAAGTATAGTAGGTTAAAGTAGTAGGGCTTCTATGAAACATGCATATTATATATGCACAGATTTTTGCATTAATTAATGTAAAATGATGAAGGGATTTATACAAATAAAAAAAAAAACAATTATGTATGAATTACTCACCTATTAACTGCTTCATTTACTGGCAAAATGTTAAATAAGCAGTTAATCTAAAATGCTGTCATTATTTACTCACCCTCATTTATTCCAAACCCAGATTAGTTGTTACCATCAGCTGTTTTTAATGTTGAAGTATCACATGAGAAACAAGTGATGGAAATGGCGAATTTAGAAAGAAAATATGCAATTTTATATATATTTGCTTCAGGTGGTTATTGACTTGTGCAGGAAGTGACTGTTTTGTTCTCTTTGGATGGAAATGCTGCTTATTCACAAATCTTTTATGCAATCTTTTATATCTTTGCCTTTTTTGGGGCTTTACATCGAGTTTTTCATTAAAAAAAAAAGATAGCAGGAAGGAAACATTTTCAGAATATCTCCTTGAATTTTAGATATGGGTTAAGAATGAGAATTATTAGATTTTTTTATTTATTTTTTTAAATTCAATTTTAAAACTTTTTTTTGTTTCCATTACATTTGTGGAATGATACTTACACCCTACGGCCCTGCAAACATATCCTCCACAACCCACAAAAGGTTACTGACCTGAATTGTGTTCCCTGATTGAGTACCACAGTAAAAAAGCTAATGGAGGGCAGCTGCTGTCAAATAATTAACTAAAACACAAACAGTATGGCCAGAGGGTGGAGAGGATGAGCTGATAAACCCTGTGTAACCTAGTGGAAATATAGGAAACATTAACCATTTATATAAAAAAAAAATGTAGTTAAGGATGTGCTCCTATTGCTGCAAGCACGTCATTTCACGAGTTCACGAATAGCATAGCATGTTTGGCTTGCTATCCAGGGGAGTGGCGGACTCCGAGCCCTCGGAGATCTGAATAAAATATTCTTATTAAATACTTTGTTCTTTACATGGTTGAATGTGCTGACAACAAAATCACACAAAAATTATCAATGGAAGTCAAATTTATTAACCCATGAAGGTCTGGACATGGAGTGACACTCAAAATTAAAGTGGAAAAACACACTACAGGCTGATCCAACTTTGACCTCCCTACAATGCCTGGGCATGCTCCTGATGAGGTGGCGGATGGTCTTCTGAGGGATTTCCTCTCAGGACCTAGAATAAAGCATCTGTCAACTCCTGGACAGTCTGTGGTGCAGCATGGTGTTGGTGGATAGAGCAAGACATGATGTCCCAGATGTGCTCAATTGGATTCAGGTCTGGGGAATGGGCAGGCCAGTCCATAGCATCAATGCCTTCATCTTGCAGGAACTGCTGACACACTTCAGCCACATGAGGTCTAGCATTGTCTTGCATTATGAGGAACATAAGGCCAGCTGCATCAGCATATGGTCTCACAAGGGGTCTGAGGATCTCATCTTGGCACCTAATAGCAGTCAGGCTACCTCTGGTGAGCACATTAAGGGCTGTGTGGCCCTTCAAAGATATACCACCCCACACCATTACTGACCCACTGCCAAACAAGTCATTCTGGAGGATGTTGCAGGCAGCAGAACGTTCTCCATGGCGTCTCAAGACTCTATCACATGTGCTCAGTGTGAACCTACTTTCATCTGAAAAGAGCACAGGGCACCAGTGGTGAATTTTCCAATCTTGGTGTTCTCTGGCAAATGCCAAACGTCCTGCATGGTGTTGGGCTGTAAGCACCATACCACCGTCATGGAGTCTGGAGCCTGCAATGAAAGGAATAATGTCACAGTGAGTAGCTCTTTCCTGCCACACCTACTGATAGCTTCATTAATCATGCAAAAACTTGCATTATGACGAAAGAAGGTTAAATGCTTTATTAATAGGATTTGCCTAAAGAAATTGAGTAATGCTTTGTTGGTAAATGTGCTTGCTATGACATATTTCACTGGTTGTTATTGTTTGCAAAAGAGTTAATATACTGTGGACTATTAACAGCTAATAGGCTAAGCAAATTTTCTGTAAAATTACATCGCTTAATTATTTCAATAAGCCGATACTAAACAGATCTGCAAATTTTACTTTTGGTATAACTTTACTTTCTTTTTTTTTTCTTTGGATAAGACCTACAGTACCTGGAGAAGATTAACCATTCTGAATGTGGTTGAAGAGCTGGTCAGCTTTGCCAAGCACACACAAACACACAGGGGGATTTTATAATGCATAGAAATAAACCTATACTTTACAGAAATCTATATGAATTTAATATGATTTATTATCTGTTTTCCTTGTGGGGACATTTTCCCGCAAATTTCAGATCCTCACAACATAGGAAATACCTGGACCACACACACTCTTTTCATACACTCTTTCATAGATTCTTATACTGTGAAAACTGCACTGTAAAAAATGGCTGTGATTTTAACAGTAAAAAATATAGTTAAAAGTAAATTCCTGTAAAATTCAGACATTCCCTGCATTGCATTTCAAATTTTGTTTGAATTTGATGTTTTTTGTTTGAAATAGTAGTTTTCTTCTCAGTTATGTTTATTAGGGTTGTATGTTGTTAAATGAATGTTTATTCCATATTTGAGTTTAATGAGTCTAAAATGAGTTTAATGAGGGTGTTTAGTGTTTGTGTGAATGAAACTGAGCTCCTTCTATATATGTTTAAAAGCTGCTTGTGATAGGCTTTGGTTCATCATGTGACTTTGGTTCCACCTGCACTTAGTGCCTATCATTGTATTACAAAACAGATTTCAGTACTTTAGTAGCTTGGTATATTTACATTATATCAGTAAATGAAATAACAGAATGTAAATGTAAATTGAACTTAAAACTGTAAAACCTTGTTACCGTATTTTTTACGATCACATACCGGCAACCGCTGTTGCCAGTTTTTTTACAGTAAATTTTTCAGATTTTTTTTACAGTGTGTATATTAACCATGAACACAACCCTTACAGAAAACATTCTGCACTTAAAAACATAATTTAGCATGATTTATAAGCTGTTTTTCTATATATTATCCCCCTAAGATCAAACACTTTAAACCCCCTGAACCACACACACACACACACACACACACTTTGATATTAAGGCTTTCAAACTGAACTTGAAATTAAAACCGACCCATTCACTTTGTTTTTAAACAGTTTAATAATGACCCCTGGCCCTATTGTTGTAGAAGTACTCCCTAAAATAATAAAATTAAATCAAAGTCCAAAGATTTTTTTAATGTGATATTTATTCATAAGCCCTCTATAAAAAAATTGTAATACTAAACCACGTTTACAGTCGATACTCATAAAGTATTTTTTTTTTTTTTGTAAAATGTTTACCCCAAAATCAAACCTTACTTTACACATGTACAATCTTTACAATGTTTCAAAGCAAAAAGAGAGAAAAAAAATATAATGGAACAAAATAAACATATAAAGATATACATAATTTTTCATTTAACAAAGTTATAACATCTCATTTATCAGAGATTCTCAGACAAGCGGAATATTAAGTACACGCCTTGCGGCATTTAAAGAAAGCTGCTTAATAGGACAGACGTTCCTGCGTCCTCCTTATCACTTCCTGTTACCCACCAGCCTTAGCAAAAAGCTTAGAAATGCTGAGTGCCGTTCAAATATTTAGCCAAAGTAGTATTGCACCTTTGCCATGAACAAGTGACCTGCTCTTGTAACATATCAGACGTGCTGACCTGAATACCCTTGTTCCCTCCGCAACAAAACACCTTTGACCTTCATTTGGGAACACTAATTAAGTTTCTCCTCTGATTTAATAGGAGATTGTAACCAATAGCAACTCTGAATCTGTGTGTAACCGCTAGAGCTGTGCGACATACAGACAGGTCCTTACATAATATGCATGCTTAACGTATGCTAAGTACATTCACAACTTTATCCAGTGCCCTCTTGCGTCAAAACAGTCAAACGTAAAGGCAGAGTACAAAAAGGCACACACACACACAGACCTTTTATATAAACCTTGCTCTGATTACATGAGGAGTTTTTTAAATAAACAAATCTAAACAAACCCTACATATCAGTCATACTGGAAATACAATGTCAAACTATTATCGGGGAACAAGTCATAAACACAGGCTATGTTCAAAATTGTGTGAATACTGCGTTGTTCATACTGTTTGCAAAAATCATTGAAAACAAAAGTCCAGTTTTATGTGTAATTCACAAATAATTAGTCAGGAAAGAGAGAGCTGATTCTTGTTCGATAGTCACACTAAAAATGGAAGGTCAAGTTGAGCGCACTGCATTGTGGGATACAGAATTCCAAGCTGAATGTATACTGCACATTTTGGCAATGTAGTAGCGCATCCAGGTATTCTATACATACAGAAAATATGGATACTGTGCATAAGAAAAGTGTGCTACTCCAAGCACATAAGCTTTTCTTTCAGGCTCTCTGCAATAAGCAAATGACAAGGCCAAATGTGGCATTGGGGAGACTCTAGAAATTCATTTGTTTGACTGGAAGGATGGGGGTGAACGGTCAGGAAACAGAGAGGGTCAGTGAACAACGTCACTTCCCCTGCAGGGCTGAAGCTGTTATTAATGGGGTGACAGGAGGTGAAGGTCTGACTGTAGCTCGAGCCGTATGCATGTTAGTACGACACTTCTGGGTCAAATAGATCCCGGCAAATAAGACATCTTCATCATGATCTATTGGTTTTGTAACGAAACAGTAACACTGGCAATAAATAAACACTAATGATAAAACAACAACATAATACTTGTACAACACAGTGAAGATTGCATAATCAGAAATGACTATTTTTGGCACAAAAGAAGAATGCTATGATTGTGTGAGCCTATCAAAACAGTGGATGCTCCTTCATGCATGAATGCGATTGTCCCTCACAGTGAAAAATGAGCGCATGAAGTACAGTCTGACTGTACGCCAACTTCTTTATGAATTCCAGCTGTGCCTAGTGTTCTAGCAATCCTGACTCTGGAGTACTAAGATAAAGAATCAGGTGTATTTCACCATTAATAGAAATACTCCCTTTGATGGGTGCTAAATTTAAAAATGCGGTAAAATCAAAGCAAAGAAACATGTAAATACAGTGCAGGATGCATTTGAAACAGAAAAATGCATCAGATACAGTAATAACACATGTCAGAATTCTTTTTTCAGTTCTTTCTAGCATTATATACCAGTTTTTAAGGTGAATCACACAAATTAGGCCAAGAACAAAAAAAGTCATTGAGTCCAGGCAGGCCTTCTGATTTTCATTACTGTGTTATGGTAATGAGAATGACATTGTGTTTAATGTCACTGTGCATCAGTTTAAATGGTCTCAAAATCAGGCGTTGTGATTTTGTCCTGGTTTTATGGAATATGACCTGGACGTTTCTTTGAGTTTCACCATTTTACTTAAAAAAAAAAAAATCTGATTCGATTTAGCCACTGAATGTCAAACCTGTAGAACCATTTTAAGGTGTCAATACTTTTTCCCCTTTGTTTTAAAGGGTTACTCTACCCCAAAATGTAAGTTTTGTCATAAATCACTTGTCATTTCAAACCGTAACAGCTTTGTGCAACTTTGGAACGCAATTTCAGATATTTTGGATGACAACCGAGAGGCTTGTCCCATTAGCAGCACAAATAAGTATTCTTGTCACTTCATAAAATACAGATTTGAACCACTGATGGCAGATGGACTATTCTGACAATATCTTTCTTACTTTTCTGGACCATGACAGTGTTAATCACCTTGCAGTCAGTGGGACAGTCACAAGCCTCCCGGTTCTCATCCACAAAATAAACTGTGTTCTGAGGAAGAACAAAGATTTTACGGATTTGGAACAACAAGTGATTAATGACAAAATGTTAGTTTTGGGATGGAGTAACCTTTTAACATTAAAGTGTTTTGAGTATGCCAACAAAGCAACCAAAAAAAAAAGAAGTAAGACATTAGAGGAACAAATGCCCAAAGTGCAGCCAATAAAAGGATGGTGCCCTGTGTAACCCCTCTCCCTGAAAGAGAAAGCAGGGCAGGGACTCTCTCACTGTATCAGCAGGCCGTGTGCAGTGCAATGCATACATCCTCAGTTCACCCTCTCACAGAAATCAACAACTACTGTATCACCCACTTATACAAAAATAAATCAATTAGAACATGGTAAGATAAGCCTCTGTACATTACACTTATATAAAATAGCTTCGAATATTTACATATAGACAACAACAAAGAAAACACCAAAAAAACTCACCAAAAAAACACACCAGCAACCTGTTCTGTACAATATACACCTGAATAAAAGACATGTTAAGAGGTACTGAAGTGTATGGCTTGATAGGAAATACTTCCCCATATATACATAAATGAACTTAATATATATTTAAATCTATATGTACTTAAATATCCCTGGAATCATGAAAGTGACGTGCGGAGATCGCACCACACCGCCACTGCCTACAACATGGCTCAAATCTTCATAAACAACCGCCATGTTCTCCAAACCAAGAGTTTTGCTTTGGTGATCTAAGATCAGGTAACGGTTCATACAAAATCAGATCCACAACATGTCCATTAGAAAACCTCCGAAGAGAATTAGGACCATGGACAAACTGCATCTACTGTACTGTAAGGTATCGCTAGGAGGAGCATGCACATATCTCCCCAGAGTAGAGTTTGTGGGTATGAGGGTGGTAGTCTACTTCCTGCTCCTCTTATCAGAAAGTCCAGCCTCTTATTTGCAGTGCAACATCTCTGACGTGGACCAAAGACAACTCAGTAGTATATGCAGGCATGCAAGTCCAGTGCTAACAAAGTATGGACATCCCGTCTGCAGTGAGCAGTTGGCCACTGGTGGGGTCGTAAGTGCCGGCCAGGTAGTACAGGTCGTGATAGCTCCCATCAGACTTCCTGTTGTGGGTCAATCGCTCATATTCCTCCCGTGTGACCACCTGACACTTATGAGAGATTGTCTGGACGTCGTTTTCATCCTCATGGCATGACTGGTACAGAGCATGCTGGAAACAATGAAAAGTTATCATTTCAATTTTCTTTAACATCTCTTGATATCTGACAATATTAACATTTCAATTTCAACTGTCAAAACGAACACCTGAATTGACACTAGAACAAACATCAAACAGCACTTCTAGCTTTAATTAGTTATCACCTTGGTGCTCATTTATGATTAAATACTTATAGCATTATCGTCTAAATGTCATGACAGGCCTGCATTTATTTTGGATACTTACCTTGCCATCACGATGTCTCTTGCCTAGCTTTGTTTCTTCAGGGTGGTAGAACCACTGGACCTTCACGACCATGCTGCTCTGCCATGATTCCCAGAAACTCTCAATGCGGCCGATTAACGGCAGATGAGGCTGCCCAGTAGAAAGGAACACAGCACAGTCTCCTACTCGCACCAGGTCCTTGCCACGCACTATGGCCTTGTAGAAAAGCTTCCGGGCCTTTCCCTTCAGTCCACGGCGCTAATGTGATAAAGAGAGCTTCAGAATTTTTGCAGATGCAGTTATTTATTTGGTGTAAAGGTAAAGTTTTCAGTGAAAAGATAATTGTGTTCTGCTATTATCTGCACAATAATTAAAGGGATACTCCACCCCAAAGTAAAAATTTTGTCTTTTAACACTTACCCCAATGTTGTTCCCATAAAAACATTATTATTAATTCTCAGAATAAAATGTAAGATATTTTGGATATAAACTGGGAGGCTTGTGACTGTCCCATTGACTGCCAAGTAATAAACACTGTTAAAATAGTACATCTCCCATTAGTGGTTCAATCTGAATTTCAAGGAGCAACAAGAACTGTCACCATAGCACCATTTTGGAGAGTATCCAATGAACTCGGCTGCAAAACAAGGGTACGTTTTCTACGTGGCAACTCAGAGGAGAGAATTGTTCTTGTCACTTCATAACGTTACGGTTGAACCACTGATGACAGATGACTATTCTGATGATGTCTTTCATACTTTTTCTGGACAGTGTTTATTAAATGGCAGTCAATCGGAATGTCAAAAGCCCACAGCTTTTAAAGGTTTGGAATGTCATGGGGGTTAAGTGATTCATTCATTTTGGGGTGGTTTAACCGTTAACTACCCACTAAACAACTAAATGTAGTCACTGGTTAGAAGCTCACACCATTGGTGGGGATGACCTATATTGGCAGGTAACTTTAAAGGATAATACTAAACCATAAGCCTCTATTCTTGCACTCAGAATCCCCCTCAAAAAACAAGGTATTGCTGTATCCCTAGTTTAACCACAATAGGATAGCATGACAGGATTACTCAGAGAAATGCTTTAAGTGTTAAAATGTTTAAACTGTGGTTAAAGCTGGGTCAGGGATCAAATAGATTACCAATTACTAAATAAATGTACAAAGCAATTGTCTTTTTAAAAATGACTCACTTGCGTGGGGTTTCCTGACCACCTCCACAGCTGTCTAGATGGCAGGATGGGTGACACTCTGGGTTTGGTCTGGTCTGCTAGAAGCCTTTGCCTCTTAACCAGATCTTTAGAGGTTTTGGATAGTGAACTGGGATACTCCTTCCTCTTCTGTGGCTTGCTGTTAGTACTGTGGTTGCTATGCCCACCTTTGGCACTGGACACTGCCACAGCTTTGGCCACAAAGGAGTGCCGTGGGGGTCCAACAGGGGGATCAGGGGTCTGGAGCAAAGAATGGTGGGGGGTCATGCAGCTTTGGAGCAACAGCGTGGAGCTTTCCTCGTCCTCCGAGCTATAAGATGAGTCATTTTCAGAAGAGCACAGACTAGAACTCGACAGAGAGCCTGAGCTGGAAGAGCTGGAAGAACCTGAGGAAGATGATGAGACTGAGATGCGTGAGAGAAAACGGCCGGCTGTTCTCAAACCTCCCGAGGCAGAAGCAAGTGCAGCACGGCCTGTCCTCCTTTCCACTTCTTCCTCTTCCTCATCCATGTCTGAGTAAGAGCTGTGGCAGTCCCGATGGCAGCCAAGGTTCATGTCTCCATACTCGTTCATGCGCAATGATGGTGAGGGCTTCCTCGGGACTGCTGCTCCTTTCAGTAGGAGCTCTGCTCGGGAGCCATCTCCTTTCCTGTTGTCCTTGACCAACAGAACTGGGTGTGAGTAAGCCTCTGCCCTGGGTAAACCACTCACCCCATTGGAGCCAAATCCTGAGGCTCCCAGCAACAGGAGAGCCTTACTGTTTTTAGTTATTGGAGATGTTACTCCTTCATGGTCCAATTTGACTAGAAATTCGGTTTTCTTGCCCCGAGGTGGTGCTGGCTCCTCAGTCCTCTTCTTTTGGCTATAAGAACTGTTCTTGCCCTCCAGTGAAATCCCAGATGTCTGGCTTCCAAAGGTTGAATAACCATTAGCTATGCTGCTGAAGGAGTCAACCTCAAAGGAGCTACTGCTAAAAAGGCCCTTGGTTGGTGCTGCCATTGAGGATGAAGGTCGAGAAGATGTTTCCACCACCCTGCCTTTCAAGGCCTTCTTTGAGGCTGAGCCATTCAGTTGGAAAAAGTTAACAGGCATTCTTTTCCTGGGTGCAGCCAATAATGGCCATGTCACAGCTGGTACTGAGGTCTTGGCTACACTGTCTGAGAGAGACTTCTTTAGCCCTGAACCTTTAGGCCTCCCTTTAAAGAAAAACGTTTACAATAAACTTTAGCATGATTAATATTCTTAGACAGCAATTTTTGAATCAGAGCACATTTGGAAAGCTGTCTAGATAGTTTGCCTACTGGGTTTTGAGACTCTCTGGTGGTTCATTATAGAAAGTCTTACCTGGTCTTCTGACAGGCTTCTCTTGAGTTTTGAATCTGTCTTTTCTTGCTGTCCTTTCACTTAGAGTCTTGTTTTCATGCATGGAACTATTTTTGTCAAGCTGCCCCTCAGAGATGTGTCCAGGACTCAAATCAGCACCTGAAAGGCCAGAGGTGGTGTAATAAAATTTTTACATTTACAATACATGTCAACTATACGTGAAGTAAGAATCAATGATAGAAGCTCAGTATCAAGTACTAGTGAACTACCAACCCATAGGCAGCATTGTAAGGCACCATTTGTAATAAAAGGCAGCTTCTCAGATACCTACTTATGCTAAAATCATGTTTATCAATTCCAGATAAGGCAATTCCATTGCAACAAGCAAATAATTCACTCTAGACTGGATTGAATCTAAAGAAATATAAAGAAACATGAGTATAGAATTCACCCCATATTTCTGTCTACTTTGCAGATTTGCATTTAGTATAATATTGCTAGCTAATATCAAATGAAATAAGGAGTTGACTAGTTGTCTCTGCTGGTTGAACCTGTATTTAAGATGCCTTTTGAGGACCATCACCCAAATCACTGCATGGTAAGATGCTTAGAACAGAGCTAATCATAATGTCAAGTGAGGTAGAAGAACTATAAAAAAGTTGAAACCTACATTGGATTTGGTAACCAGGAGGAAGAAAGCGAATATTGGAGAGAGAAATCCACCCTCTATCTCCATCATCAAACTCCACCATGACCCCACCAGGTTTAGATTCATCGCCTCCTAGAAGATGACCAGATCTAGTTAATTTAACTGAAAAGCTTCACAGTAGTGCTTTAACCCTTGGATTGATATGTGATTTTTTTGGAAGAAAACTGATTATTTGATTAGGAGTCTATGTCTATGCCTTACCCCTTCGCACATATCCTGGGTAAAGACAACGTGAACGCTCACTCCAGTAAGCACACACTCTTGTCCCTTCTTTTAGCACAGCCTCAGTGTCAGGGCGTGCATCCAGTACCTAACACACACAGGAACAAACTTCTGTCAGGCAATGCCAGTGAAAGTGGTTTTGGACTCCAAGGATGATAAATGACACACACACACACACACACAGAAGTCAATCAGTAAAGCTCTTATGAAAGTAGCATTTATCTCATGCCAGCATGTTAGGGCTGAAAGCCACGGAAGCGGAGGTGCGGTAAACACTAACTTGCTGAGTAATAATGAGGAGTGTGTGAATGGATCGACTGTGATTGCAGGTTTGGAGCGTTTCTCTGTCTAACAGAGCACCCAGATCCCCCCCATTCAGCTCAAACCTCTTTCAGGTTTCTTTAATTTACTGTTGCTATGGTAACAAGCACTCTCTGACTGATGGGATGTGAAAGCTGGAAAGTTGTGCGCGTAGATTGGTGTCAAAGGTACATGGTGGAATGGAACGCTCTGGAAAGTGGAAGTTCAGTGTAATTAGAGACAGCTGCTGTTGACCGTTTACACAATGAAACAGCTGAATAACAAGTGTGTGTGTGTGAGAGAGAAAGAGAGAGAGAGAGATGGAGACCCAACCATAAAAAATGATTTTTTTTTACTTTTTTCTTTTAGCAAGTTAAGGTGCAAACAATTTATAATGACCACCTTTGCCCTGACCATCTTTACAGTGGATAATTTGATGCTTTCAGATAATTTAAAAATAAATTAGTAATTATTATTTAAATGCTAAGTTTGGGCTATTTGTTGTTTGTGTCAAATTTTCTAATATTAAACTGTATTGCATTAACATACAGGTCCTTCTCAAAAAATTAGCATATTGTGATAAAGTTCATTATTTTCTGTAATGTACTGATAAACATTA
>JAUYWG010000033.1:20655055-20679992 GCA_034779775.1 Enteromius afrohamiltoni
GGTTTTGAGTAATGAACCAGGCTGGGAGTTTTTAAAAGCCTCAGGAATCTTTTGCAGGTGTTTAGAGTTAATTAGTTTAATTATTTACGAGTTGAAAGCACATAAACACCACCACAAAGTCATTGATATTAATGGGAAAATATAAATATTCAGTTTACATCACCTTCGTAAAAACAGAAAAAAGAAAAACCATAATGATGAACATTCTTCATTTAATATTTTATGGATATAGAGTTAAAAAAATCTTTGTATGTAGAAAAGTTAAATGGCCATCTTTTTCTGACCAAAGTGACGTAATAACGACTTGTCAGCTCGTAAGTACAAATACAGAGGAGGACTTAAACGCAGCATAAGTCAATGTTTTGTGTCAGTGATCCTTCTGAGGAATGTTAAATGTTGAAAACAAGTGAGTCAACACCACTGATCTCTCCAAACACAAACACACGAAGGAAAACTGAACGGGTGCCAATAATGCACTGCGGTCTACACTGTGTAATTACAGTGCATTGGCTTAGATTAACTGTAATGTTATTATAACCTGTATAACTAAGGTTGAGGGAAGGTATCCCCCCCAGTGGGTGCACATATAAGATGTATCCTTTGTGTTCAAAAACATCTACTGTAGATGGAAGCTAAATAAGACAGGACAGCTTTTGGGACATGTAGTCTTATTGCCAGTAACCCGTATAATTGGCTATGACTGTTTTCAAGCAGGATTGTATGGTTAGGAAAAATCATAAAGGTTTGCAATGATTGTGAGTTAATGATGATCAAATAGTCATGGTCCAAAATGTTAAAGACACTGTTTAAAGTGCATTTAAAGTCATTTGACTGTGAGTCCAGAATTTTCATGTGCATTTTTTTATATTAGTTATCCTAAAAATGTATAACAGGCAGAAACCTAGAACTAGAAAGACTAGTACTAAATGGAGTCTTTAAGCAGTGAGGATGATTTAGTTGTTTTCTTGCTTCTTAAAAAGGGAAAAAGAAATGAACTTTTGAAATCCCCCCTCCTTATTAAGGAGCAGTGGCAATTCAATTTAACTTCAGGATGTCTGTGACTCAGTTTAATGCTTTGCTAGTGATACTAGAGCCACTATTAAAAAGAAGACCACCAATTTGTGTATACTTGGTGTGTGAGAATCTTTACTGTGCATTGTGCTGCGAGACGAAGTAAATGGACTTGGCAATCGCCATTCTAGATTTTGGTGTTGGCTTGTACGGCAGCTCTGAAATGTCAAAAAGACCTCTCTAAATGCTTGCTATAAATGCGAAAAATGCTGAAAATTTAACCTAATCCAATTTTTTTTATTATGGACAAAAGTTTCGGAGGCAGTGTGAAAACGTCATTGACGCAACGTGAGGTTGTATATATTTTTCAACGTGGCAAATTTCAGACTCTGTGTGCAATTACCTTTACTATCAGTTGCTGACATGTACATGGACCAACAGTTATAAAAATGGCCATTTGAATTGCACAAACAAGTCCTAAGTGTACAGTCAGCTGTTAAGGGAAATATGGATTTGCCCTGCTGGAACATTATAGAGGTTTGCTGTAGGATTTCAAAAAATATGATGGTGCTGGAAAGGATTTTTTGCTATTTTTTTCGTACAATATATAGGCACCAGGATTTTTTTGCAATTGATTTAACATCAGTTAAACTGTATATGGGGCATTTTTGTATGAATGTTATATAAAATGTCTTTCCTATAAAGATTTAATGTAGATTTAAAGTAATGGAACACCAAAGGAAAGTGTCAAGCAGAGCATGCGTGTTAATGTTTATAGATGTCTCGTAGGTGAGAAAGTGTGAACGGGGTAGAGCTTGAAGTGGTTTAAAGAAAAGTGAGGCGAAAGGTTTGCTGGAAATGGGACTTTAGGAAATGGCATTGTGTATTGGGATCTCAGGAAAGAGGATATTGTTCTGTGCTGCTCTTTAATGGAAGAGGGGATTTTGGAGGATGTGGTGATGTGTGTGGGTCCTGAGAGGCCAAAGCTCAGAGCGTAGGCAGGTTTGTTTGCTGTAAGTGGGAAACTCACGGCTTCCTGCAAGAGTTGCTCCAGGGAGTAGATTCTGGGTCGGTTTCCTCTCTCCCCGTTGATAACAATACTGTAGCTGGAGAGATAGAGCAGAAAGTACAAAGGAGTTATTTTCAGTGGTGTGTGTAATGCTTGGCCGTCCGTGTCAGTCTCCTACGGAGAGCTCACTTTCATTGGCTGTGACTGATTGTCTTCAGCAACACTTTTACTGCTGAACAGAGGGCTTTACAGGAAGTGATGCAGGCTGACTTTTGCATCCAACTAAGGACTGTGGGAAACTAGTGGGTGAAAATCACTGCTTATTTAGCTGTGGTAGTGAGCATAATCCCATTTGGGGTAACATCAATCAAAGTGTCTTGGTGCAAAACACAGCAACAGGAGTTTATTAAGCTGTAATACATCAGAATGTTCACCTGCCATTTACAAACAGTGTTGCTGTCGTTTATTTTTAGTCCCGTCAATTGATTAATCGCATCCAAAATTTTTGCACAATGTGTGTGTATATTATGTATATATAAATACACACACAAATAGCATACATTTTTTAAATACTGACATGTAGTTACATGTATAAATATTTGTATTCATATAAAAAAATATATTTATAATATAAAATATTAAATATATATATATTAAAATATATTAAATATATTTAATAAAAAACTTTTCTTAAATATATACATACAAGTATGTGTATTAATATATAGATAATAAATATACAGAGTACACACATAATCATGATTTGCATTATGTCAAATTTTTAAGCATTAAAATTACTAAAGGAAATACGAAAAATATATATATATATATATAAATAAAACTATTTCGAAATATTTAGAAAAAAAGTACATAACAAAATTAATAAACATTACACCAAAATAAATGTTATTTAATAACAATTGTCAGCCATTTTTTACTGTCTGACAAAAAAAAAAACAAAACAAAACAATAAAACTTTCATCTGGGTCTTCCCATAAACTCAAAATATTTGGAAAGGGTAATTTGTGTGTATATTATACAGTGCACTTACACATCAGGTGACTCCAGGGGTTGCACACGAGCAGCATACAGAAGTTCATCTTCTTTGGAAATCAGAACTTTGAGTCCATCTGTCAGAAGCTCTTTGGTCAGAACACAGTTCGGAGGAGCTGCAAGATGAAAAGCAATAACTCAAAATACAGTTTTACATAACCACCGAAGACTTCACATCATGCCTGACAACACCTGTCAGCTGTGGTAAAATCACTACAAGCGTCCATTTACCTGGAACACTTCTGCTGTTCGAAGACACCTTCCTCTCATCCTCCTCTGAGAAACTGCTATCCTCACCCAGGTGGAAGCCCTCATCTGCTGCAAAACTTTCCATCAGACGGCTGACCGCTCGACCTTTAGACTGAACCACAGAAGCAGCACAGACACTCAATCGCTTGAAGGAAATGGAGGAATACTCTCTTCTACATTCTCCACGTTCAGCAAAAAATGTCTTCGCTTCTTCAGGCTAAACGTCAGAGCACGTGAACATCACCTTTACATGAAGCCGCTTCTTACTCAGCAAGAGAAGACAAGTGTGAAATGTACCAAAAATTGGGAATGCTTGTGTGTGTGTACCTCTCGAAGTCTGGTTCTCCGAGTGCTGCCGTTATCATCACTGTCTTGCGACTGGGCCTCGTTCGACCAGTATGTTCTCCTCTAAAGTAAGGCAAAAACAAAACATCAAAGATTAGCTGCAGACTAGAGTTGTCCCAAATGAAAAAGTCATCACTATGCAATCATTTAGTTTAGCCGATCTGCCAATACCAAGTCTTTGTTTTTCTAGCGCTAGGTGGTCTTCCTAAACTATGAAAAATACTGTGCCACTGTACAGAATTGCTTACTGTGGCTCTCAGGATGGAGCTCTTCCGAGTGGCTCTCTTGAGCCTCTCACTGCTGCTGCTGGGAAACGATAGAAGACTGCTACTCTTTCTGTAATGACCCGGCCTGCCAGTGATCCCAGGCCAGCGTTTGTCCTGCAGTCTGGGCCTGCCTGGTCGTCTTCTGACTCCTGGTGGTTTGGAGACAGTGATGGGGATGGATCTACAGGGGGGTGGTTGTTTCACCTTCACGTCCCCATCTGTTACAGCTCGAAACTGAGATCCTGAATGGGTTTCAAAAAATACAAAATGTTAGAATCAACAGCGCAGATGATGTGTAACTGGGCTTTTTGATGGCCTTTACCATAAAGTTCTTGTCGTTCGCGCTTAATTTTCGCCTTCTGATTGGCTTCCAGTTTAACAACGGAGAAAGTGGAGGGGCCTGTAATGGCCGGACTGAACGGCAGATCTCTGAACGTTGGTGCTTTGATGTCTTGGCCTTCCTCACTGCCATAACTGCCTTCCTCTTCATCTTCCTCTGTATCATCAAAATTACATTTCAGAATGTCTGTTCACATCTGACTACAATATAAATATCCAAACATAATATTTTGGAATCACTATAAAGAAATGATTGGCGTACAACTACATCTTGATCTAATTTGGAAATCATTCACTGTGCAAACATTTGTACGCCATATGAATCGGAAAGAACAGAAATCATTGTGGCCTAGTCATTCTTGCTTGTTACTTGGGGGAATTTATTAAGGCCAACAGATATTTAGTCAATATCACTTTTCTTTTTTTTTTTTTTATACAGCTTCCCATTCATTGGTAACAATATAAACATTCACAGTGCTATCTAGCCATTCGGCTGGCTGACGATTCTTAAATTCCAGTCAAATAAATGCTACTTTAAACCCCGGTTGATTTTCCAGTTGTAAATACGACTACGGAGGCCATTCATATCCAATTTCTGAATCAGAAACTCGTATTTAAGATCATTCTTATAGCATGTGAAGGCAGCAGTAAGGGGACACAGAATGTCATTTTTCATTCCAGTTTTTCATTCTTTTGCATTTTTTTCTTATGTAGACTTGCTAGGCAGATGCATGTGATATAATTGTGCTCATTTTTTGTGTCTTGTGCACAAGAGCGCCACATTTTAAAGATCCTGGTAAACTTTTTTACTTGACAGCAGCATGGTGATGAAGGCATTTTGTGCTGTGCTTTTTAAACCATCCTATAGTCCTCATCTCAAATCTCAAAAAGATGCGCTCGGCACCTAACACACATAAATGTTTTCTCATCTACATGCACACCGCTCTTTTGCTTAATAACAACTTTTCTCAGGGCTGCTTAGGGCAGGCACATTCATTTAAGAATTATTAAAGATATGAACTGCGTTCGTGTGAAAGAGAAGAGACAGGGACCAAGACAGGTGCTGGCACACAGACTCAAGAGTTTAGAATTATTTTGACACATTTGAAAGCTTCACTAAGCTTTTCTTACTTTCCCAAGATGACACAAAGTGGCTGACTCTCACCTTGCTCAGAGGACTCGCTCTCAGGGGGGGATGTCTCCCCGTCCTCATCCACCTCCTGTACCCTGCCCTGCGGGATCCTGGCCCCTGGCTGCTGCAAACAAGCTGCTGATCCAGGACTTTTCTTCCTTTCCTTTTTAACTGCCACCGGATCGTGCCTCTTCCAGCACTCCTGTGTCCCGCTGTCCCCACTCGTGGCTGGAAATAATTCCATGCATACACAAGTACATCAGAGAAAACCGCCATTGATTACACTGCAAGGACATGATGGAGTTTGAGAAGGTTACCCACCATCATTAAGAAAGTTTCGAGTTTTAATACTAGAAGAATACCAGTGCATTTTGGTTATACATACCCAAAGAGTAAAGCTGCAATTGTTACCTTTAAGGTATACTCCTCCCCACAATGAAAATGTTGTCATTAATCACTATCAAACTATTTTTGTAGGTAAAATGAGTCGGAAGTCAAACTCCATCAGCTCTTTAAAAGGTTATCTTTACCCTTTTGTTGTTAATCACTTTTCCTCCAACCAGTAAAGACTTTGTTTGTCTTCAAAACACAATTGATCATAAGATATTTTAGATGAAACCCAGGAGGGCATGTGAGGCTTTATAACATATAGATAGAACCACAGATGGCAGATGGACTATTCTGGCAACGTATTTCATACATCACAGCTTTGGAACGACATGGGGGTAAGTGATGAACAACAAAATTTTAGGGTAAAGATAACCCTTTAAAGAGCTACTTCTCACTCATTTTACCTAGAAAAATAGTTTGATTGTTAAAAATTTATGTATTTATGTTGACTATTAGGTTATCTTGTTATTCTGAGTAAGTTATGTTCTGTTCTGTAGGTAGTTTTACCTGTATCGCTCAGGCTCTCAGACGCATTGGCTGTGCTGAGCTGAGTGGAATCTCTTTTAGAGTTACTATGGCCAGAGTACAGACTCTTAGATGCTGAGGAAAACTCTGGGTCTCTTGACACAGCTCCAGATGAATGTCGTCCACCTGAGACCTTCTGCTTGAGTTGAGTAATTTGTTGATCAAGGGGGCTGTTCTTCCGATAAAACTGTGACTTCATCTAAGAGAGAACAATATGAGCAGATATTCTGAGGGAATTATCGACATTAAAACTTTTATTAAATCCTTCACTAAGCCCCTAAAATTTGTTTGCATCTCTATATCAATTAATAGCAACCAAAGGCAGTGAAGCTTAGCAATAGGTTAATAATAAATCATGAGCTGATTAATAAATACAGAAGTGATGATTGGCTGAGGGGAGCAAGAGAAGAGAAGACTTGTGTAGACACTGACCTGTGTAGAGCTAAGTCGTCCAAATCCTCGACTGGACAATTTTTTCTTTTTCTTCTGCAACTCTCCACCTCCCCGGAGCTCCTCTGCTAGTGGACTTAGCCCTGCCCCCACCAATCTGGCAATCAAAGAACAACAGAGGCTGTTATAGTCAGAACTAATGGATGTTTTGATTCATCCGTGAATTCTTTACATGATTATCATGATTATCTTTACATGATTAGTCATTGAATCATCCACTCAAAAGATTTGTTCAAAATAATTCTGACTGTCCTTTTATAAAATCATAACCAAAAATTACCCAATTTGTTCAGCTCTGCTCCATCGTTCAGTCTCATTTAGTCATGAGCATATTCACCTTGTAGGTTCAACCAATGAAATCCTCTTTCAGAAACTGCACTGTAATGCTTTGTGCGCACTATCATCAGTCTCGAAACCAGGCACTTCAACAAGCCAGAACGGAAGTGAACGAGAATGATTTGTTCACTTAAAATACACGTTCAAAATCACTGAGTCATTCATAACCAAAGCACCCCTATAGCTCAGGCAGCAGCGGTATAAAAAGAGAAAGCAAGAAAGACAGATCACAGAAAGAACGGGGCTGAGCTGCTTCTCAGTGGGCTTAAATCGCTGCCTGCTCTTCTTCTGATGAGTATCGAAAGAATGAAGAAAAAAAAAGCATGGTCTTCACACCTCACGCTTGAGGAACTGCGATCAGACGGCCATCCCGCCACTTTTCGAGGACAGTTGCTGGATAAAAAGCCCAGCGTGAATTATCAGGGGAGATTCCTGCTGCAAAAAAAAGGGGCCGGTTGCTTTGAAAAGACAGAGCGAGCCGTTTGAGGGCACTGCATGTTTGACGCTATTGTTCTTGGTGAATATCAGAGCCCTCGCTGTTGTATTTCCATATCAGCGAGGCAGCTTGTTCCCCTCGGCTCTAAACGCAGGCTGGGAGAGAATGCCCTTGAATTTCCCTGGAAACCTGCCTGACAGACCGAACAAACGCTAGACCGAAGGCACACAGACAAAAGATTACCTTCCATCCTCCAGCAAAGGGCTGAGCGCTAGTGTGCCGTCAGTCACATGAGCTGTTTAATCGCCGGTAGACATCTCTAGAGAGGCTGTCTTTGTGGAAACCTAATTGAGATTTTGTTTGCTGTAATGTGCTTCTGCTTACGTAGACCCGGGGGGAAATGCTGTTTTGCTCTTTCAAAGCTCAGGAGACATAAATGGGAACTTGGTTGTGTTTCATTTCAGTATCATCTACGCCTCACACCTTTAACGATAATAGCTAAGATAACTAGAACTATATTAGCATCCACAACAATGGACAATAATGTTCTGGGGTGCATTTCCCAAAAGCGTTGTTTGCTGTCTTATGGTCATAAGTTCCACTGAACTCTACTGGTAACTGCAGAACATGTTTCTGGATTAACATCTTTGTTGACCCTGGAACAAAACAAGGATTAACCAGATCTGAAGAACCAGTTTATAGATTTGTAAAATTTAGACTTACAATCAGTGTTTGGCTCTTGTACACCATTGTCTACAATCAGTGTTTGGCGCTTGTATATCATTGTCAATTATCTGTCATTTCCTTTCATATTACGGATTACTCATGGTTAAGGTGTAGGGATATGGTCATGGTAAACAGAATTTGATAAGAAATGATTGAGCATCTATGATGCTTGGAATCTTGGTAAATCAGAACTCAGTTTAGGACGTTATTAAGATCTCTTAGCTTACAACATTAAGAAAACTGCATATTTGCTGGTTAGGTATGTTTTGAAGCATGGCTGCTGGTTTGAGCTGGTTTAAGATAGTCCTTACATGAGCTGGTTTAAGCTGGTCCGGCACATGACCAACTCAAATCAGCTCAAACCAGCAGCCATGGTTCAAAACACACCTATCCATCGTATATCATATATATATATATATTTAACAAGGTACTGAGCTCTTTTTCATAAACAAAGAGTTGAAAAGTTGATGTCTCCATTTGATCTCCATTTTATCTCATTACTGTCCTGGGATGTTGAAGTTTTGAGATTGAGACTGTGTATTGTGCTAGAATGCATCTGTGTCTATTGACACTCAAATAGCCTACTAGTTTGTATATGCGCACACAAATACAGAATGTGTTTGTGATTGACAGGCAAGGGGACAGAGGGTGCAACGGAGTGTGTGTTCTTTCCCCGTGAGGTAGGCCCCACTGCGCAACCAACTGACAAACACAACATGACATGGTCCCTCCCCTTGGTGCATGCTCACGGCAGCTAATTAAACAGAGCTCTCTCAAACACACACACACATTGAACATCATTTGAAGCACAGACAGTATCAGACACAAAAACACCCACATACACACAGGATGTGAACTAGAGTTATTACCTACTGACCCACTGCCCTCAATCTCAAAAGGCTAAATGGAAAGCAGCAAGTGACAATGCCTCAATGCAGTCACCTGCACTAGAGAAAACACTGAACGTGTGAACCTGTCTGTTATTAGCTTCTCATTATGCAGTGCAGTGTCGCGCTGTGTTACCTACCCTGAGTGCAAAACAGCAGTATTATACTATCAGACAATAAACCAAAACAGCACAATTAAAGAAGGGGATTGTAAAGTATTTAAGGATTGTGGTTCCAAACCTGATTCAACTTAACGTAGCATCTTTATTTGATTTATAAATAAATTCACTTTTAGTTGGCAGTAAGATTATGCTTGATAAAAAAACAAGCTTAGGTGGCCTGAGGGGAAGTTACTTGTTAAATCTGTTCTTTACCATCAGTATAGACTTTGTTCACTTGTGCCAATGGCGACATTTCTGCTAAATCATATTACTTTGCATTTTTGCATGTTATTTGAAACTTTAAAAGTAAAATATCTGCTGAGTGCCATTAAAACATGTTCAGTTTTATCTGAAATGGATGACTGTGAATCTGGCAAAGTGTGTTGTGTTGGTGGTTGTATGTATCACTAATATTCCAGGTAATTTATCTTAAATGTGGCATAAACATGCATTAGTTTAAATATACTTCTAATTTTAAATCCTAGAGGTCTTTTATCATTATGGTTATATATATATAGTTTTACAGAACACTCAACGTCACAAATATAATGCTTTACTGGGTGAGCTACTGAGCAAGTATACAATATCAGAAATGCAATATCGAACTGGTTATGTTATGCAAATGTCAAAGTGTATAAGTTTACAAAGCATGTATATGGTAAAAAAAATTAAGGCCATAACACAGTATTGTGCAAGTCGTTATTAAACATTAATCAGCCCCAATTTTTGTGAAAAGTAATGAAACGGTATATTACATTTCTAGGCTTCAAGTAAAATAGAAACGTAAGTAGTGGAGGTACAAAGTTTAGGTTAACGATTTTGTAGGATTTGTCTAAAACTCCATGACGGGTAGGTTCGGGTGTGGGGTTAGGTGTAAGGTCAATCATACAAATTCCTACGAATTGGCAACTCGTAAAACAAGTATGATGTGGCAAAATGCGTGTGAATTCAAACAAGTGAGGTTCTACAGATTTGTATGAGTTAGCCAACCTTGTAAAGTATGCGCAAATTGCTGCTTGGTTGCAGCCAATTGGTTGAATTTGTAATGTAGTATTACATTAATGTAGTTGTCATGCCCAGCTGCCAGCTCTCCCCGTTTCAGTCACCGGACTCCATTCCCCAGAATGCACCTCTCCCTCTCACCTCTATTCACGCTCACGGTTCTGGGCGGGGGAATCACTGTGCCCCGAACGTCACGTCGAACCCATAGGTCGGCTCTCGCATCGCCATACGGCGAACTCCGCTCCTGCACAAGATCGTCACCGAACAGAACACACAGCACAAGATGGTAGCTGATCACGAGTCAACGGACAAGATGGTAATCAATCACGAAACTTTGCACAGCGTGACCACAGCACACAAGATGGCCGTCGTGCCTGGGCCTGCACACAAGATGGCTACCACCCCTAAGCCAGTACCCCTGTCTTTTACCACCTCGGACGTCTCCCAAGCATTCCCAGGTGCCGTGAGTGCCACCCAAGAGGATTTCAAGGCTGGTCTGAGGTACGATAGACTGTCTTCTCGCTTACTGGACCCCCCTTTGATGTCAGTAAGGGCGGCTGGGGCACCCAGGATTCCCGCACAGGCCATCATAGAGACTGTTTCTCTGTCCACGGTGCTGGCAGTAGCCATTCTGAGTTCTGTAGAACCCCCTTGTGCTCCATTAATAGAGGCCACCATTAACCTATCTCTTTTGTGCAGTACAGTTTTCAGTTGCACCCTGGTGGGCTTCTCCAATGCCTGGTCACCCCAGGAGGGCTCAGTCACTGCCTGGTATGCCCATGGGGACGTCTCCTCCATCTGCTCCACCCGGTGGGCGTCTCCGCCGCCTGCTCCGCCCAGAAGGATGTCTCCGCTGCCTGCTCCGCCCAGGAGGATGTCTCTGCCGCCTGCCCCACCCTGGTGGGCTTCTCTGCCGCTTGCTCCACCCAGGACGATGTCTCCACTGCCTGCTCCACCCCGGTGGGCTTCTCCACTGCCTGCTCCGCCCTGGAGGGTGTCCTCACTGCCTAGTCAGCTCCGGAGGGCATCCCAACCGTCAGCATCACCCAGGAGAGCGTCTTCGCTGATGGTTCGATCCAGAAGGGCGTTGTCGCTGATGGGTCTGCCTCGGAGGGTACTACATTCTTCTTCTCCGCCCTGGAGTGTTCTTGAACTGTCTGGTCGGCCCTGGAGGGCAAGGTGGCGGTCTGGTCGGCTTAGGCGGGTACTTTCGCTATGGATTCCTCCCAGGTGGGCTTTTCCACCGCCTGTTCCGCCCATTTCCATCACCCCCCGTTGGGACGTATACTTCTGCCTGCGCGTCTGGAATCCGTGCCTAGGGGAGGGGCTATGTCATGCCCAGCTGGAGTTGCCAGTGAGAACTGCATAGGCACTCCAGCCTTAGACTCTTTTCTGCGTGTTTCATGTCTGTCTCCCCGTTTCAGTCACCGGACTCCATTCCCCAGAATGCACCTCTCCCCCACAGCTGTTGCTAGTTTGGTTCAATCATTCAATCAGGACCACCTGTATAAATACCAATCTGTTTGTCTGTCTAATCGCGGTTCATTTCACTGTCTTGTTGTTAGTATCTCCTCCCGTGTTTTGTTTGTTTACTAGGATTTATTGTTACTGACCCTTGCCTGGATTTTGACTACTCTTTTGCTCTGCCTCTGCCATTTATGTTTTCTGGTGATGACCCTGACTGCCTGTCTACGCTCTGTATTTAATAAAACAGCCTGCATTTAAATCCGAATGCCTCCATGCTTCTCGTTGTGACAGTAGTATATCCAGCCAATTAATAAATAAATTAAGTAATTCATAAGTAATTTAAAATACACACACACATACACATATATATATGTGTGTGTAGATTAATCACATTTAAATGTTATTTAAAATAATGTTAAAATGTCACTGCACATAGATATGAACAGTGATTTTTGCCAAAGGGTGAGTGTGCAGCACTGCCTTGAGCACAATAGCAGAAAATCTAGTGTAATGTTGTACACAATGAAGATCAGGCTGCAAGTCTGTTAAATGCTACAAGACACACTGCCCTCCTTTATAGACTGTAGACAAACACACACGCAAACACACTGCCCTCGGTGAGGGGCCCTGGCTGCCTGCCCGAGCGACTGGGTGTCACTGTCATATGCAATCACATTTTGGTGGCTGGTTGGCACGAGGGCAGAGAGGAGGTGACATGACAGTGGGACAGTCGAGAACACAATGAGAGAAAGAGATAGAAAGAGTTTTTTTTTTTTTGGGAGGGGGGCTACTGTCTACACAGGCAGCTGTCCTCCACAACAGCACACTCACACACTAATTAATTGCGGGGTAAGAATGTGTGCGTCAACGTGGCCTCCTCTTCTCCTGGCCTGCACTGACCCAAGTGCTAAACGACAGGAATCTGTCACATTCCTGGCAATAAAATAGATTAGAGGAGAATTCACAGCGCTCTAATTACATTCTCGGCCTGTTGAATCCCCCCGGGCTGCAGGATAGTCATGCCATTCACATCAACGATTGGCAGACACAGAACAAGTTTATTGACAGGCACACACACACACAGTGTAGTATGTACACAGATTTAGGATACTGTCTTTACGCCTAACAAACGACAGAGCAACTTTTGCAAGGAGATATGAAGACATGGGCCAATCGCTTTGCACTGCCAAATGCATGTAATGCAATTCAGGCCTAGTACTGATTAGGAGAGATAAAGCCTGACCGGACTTCCTCACTGAGGTCAGATGAGTACTCCTGTTTCCTGTTTATAGTTTGTGGAGTCATCTGCTGGGTTGTGCTGATATGCATGGCTTATCTGCTGTGTATGTGTGAGATGGCGGCTAAGAGAACAAGGGAATAGGAGATACTTACTTTACTTTTTTCTGGGGTTCATTAAGGGCCCCGGAGCCAAGACCAGGGACTGATTTGCGCTTGCGTGGTCTACCAGGGCCACGACGTGCTGGACTGCGAGGAGTCTCCTCTTTCCTAAAGAAAAACATTTTTGCTAAACATTTTTCATTATGAAGTGAGCACACAGAGTATAATTGCAAAAATAGGCTAATTATAGTTTTTCAGACGTGATTATTTTTAGCATAGAATGACATTTGGGGTACTGACGCTTATAAACGTTACTAGGGTAACTGCAACTAGGGATGCCTACTAGCAACCATTGCAGTACAGCTCTAATGGTATGAATATGGTTTTACTGAACAGAGTTGTATGTAACTGAGAACAGGATAAAGTAAGTTAACATGAAATTACACATTTTGCGTTTCAAGGAGGGCAAATTTTTAGGGCTTGTTTTCTGACAGGTTATGTGTAAAGAATGAATAGTTTTGTGATGGTGGATATAGTGCTTACTGGTGATCATGCTTCCTCTGGAGTTTAGCCAGTTCTTTCTGCTTCTCTTTGTAACGCTGTTGCAGCTCTGCTAACCTCACTCGCATCGCCAGCTCCTGCCCATCCATACTGTCCATGGTACCTTTCACTGGGCAAACCTGCAGCAACCAAATAGTTTTGAACATTGGCTGGTTAAGTATTTGCTCAAATATTGATTGCTGATCATTTTAACCCAAAAAAGTTACGGACTGCAGCTTGAAAAACATGGATGTGTTACCGGCTCATGGCGAGGCGTCCAGCTACATTTTCTGCGCAAGTTAAGAGTTCTTCGAGCAGGAAACTGCTTCTCAGCATCTGTGGTGCTGCTTTCCTGTGAGCCCAATTCAAGGGCACGAGCTGCTGCCAAAGTAGCAAGACTCTGCAGGTCAAAAATCCATTGATCTTCTTCTTTGATGAAAAAAAGAAACACAATCATAATATATTAAAGCTCTCATACTGCGAAATCTACCATATATAAGCTATTTATGTAACAGCTATGCTAGCAAGAAAGAGGCTAGCAAAAGACTGCACTGAAGGGGTGATTTACATCTTGATTTACAGATATCAGATTGTTCTCATAAAACAGATTGCATTTTCCCCTTTTAAGATATTACAGGAGTAAGGGTGGCCAGATTCAGATAACACTGAATAAGACAACTATAGTTATACTACAACTATATTTTTTTAACAAAACCTAGCCTCACAGAGAGCATCTTAAACAAATTAATAAAATGTGAATGTTTTAGTATATCTTCTGGGACTAGTTTAAAAGTTAAAACTAGTTCTAGCTAACATCTTCATGAATGATTAAAAAACATCTTAATATGATTGAAGCCTTAACAAAAGGTTGCTCTAGATAGAAAACGCCAACTGCTTTTATGATTACAAACCACGTTTTCTGTTTGCAGAAAGCTCAACGGCAGGAGAAAAAAACAGATGCAACACAGATATACAGTATTTTTTTAAACAAATGGAGCCTTTTTCTCCCTGCAAACTTTTTAATGGCATACCTTTAATTTTACCGCAACTTTGGTGAAACCGTTGCAATTCCAGATCAGCCAGCTCACTTAGCAATTCCATGCCATGATAGGTGGAGTTGAGTGGGCCACAGTATCTCTGGGTTTGGTAAGGGGAAGGTGGAGAGGGAGGAGGACAGTCCCCACAGAAAGCTGCTGCAATCAGTAGTTCCAAACTCCAGTAACTTGTCGTGAGACTCTGGGAACAGCTATTTGTTGTTGGAGATGGAACCTTCACACAGTTTTTCTCTTCATCTTCCTCAGCAACCACTGCAACATCTGCTTGGACAGTTGTATTTGGCAGCTGGTTGAGTGAACAATCAGACACACATGGTTGTGGTATTGGTATTGGATCCTTCAGTGAGTCAACGTCTTCACTCTCCTGAGGAGGTATATCTTCACCCGCTTCTTTCTCAAAGGTAGCAATCGGTTCTTCTTGATGGATTACTTCCTCAGATGATAGGGTAGTTATCTGTTCTACTTCACAGCCTGAAACTTCAGCAGGTGTGCAACCTATCTCTGCATGCTCCTTCTCCTGATTATCCTCTATGGATTCACAGCAGCCCATGGCCATGACTGTCTCTACATCTTCCCCTCGCACAAACACACCTTCAGGCTGATCTTGAACTAGACTGGTGGCATCAATTGTTGGCTCTTGTGTTTCTCGCAGTGGTCTCACCATTGCATGACATTCTAGGCCCTCTCCCAAGCTGGAGAGAGCTGGAGGAGGATGCTCTACAGGTTCGGTCTGAACAGCCTCCAGATCAGTAGGCTCTACCAGCTGAACTTCTTGAGTGGTGGAGACATTCCTATATTCCATGTTGATTTCTGGATAGGTATATCCAGGTGGCAGATCTGTGACAGGGAACATAAACAAAGCTGCAGCATTTAAAAAACAGTTTTTTTTTTCTGACAACCTTGATTGACATGTTTAATAAGCTTTACACCAGAGGTCTGAACAAGGGAGCATTTCATTCCACATGACAGCGACACTATGCCTTGATCTTGATTCAACTTTAAGAAGTGCAGCTGTTAAGGGGGTAATTCTGAGGTAAAACAGGGCTCTCTTTCTGACACTGTTGTACCCTCTGGCACGCTGTAACAGTTAGTGAGGTGTTAATGATGATTAAGAGGGTGTGGGCTGGGGGTAGGGCAAGTCTGGACAAGGTGTTTCTCCATCATTACTGATGTGATGGCGCTGGGCAGCTGAGCTGGCAGCCATTTTATGCATCTATCAGCAGCTTAGTCAATGTGTTCCTGCCTATATAGCCGCCCACACAGAGCCACAGAGTCTAAAAAAAGCCCTGATTGTTTCTATGTGAGGGGCTCAGCATGAATAACAACCAACATGTGGCTCATGTGTTTTTGAGACACAATGACTAGAAGCAGACACCTAAGCTTTAAGACAAAGAGACAAATCTTGAGTAAACCACCACACAAATTCCAGATGGCCTCTTGACGTAAAGACAGACTAAAGTTTTCCAAGTCAACAAGTTCTAATATTTATATGTAAAGGAGAACAACTCCTTACCAGGCTCCATGGATTGAGGATAGTCTTGTGGTGGCTGCCCTTCTACTCTCTTTTCCTGGGACTCAACAGTTTTGGGCATCTGTGATGGAGAAGGGCTTATGGCTGGTGAGCGGGGTGTCGCAGCTACCGGACTTTGGGCAGGGCAGGGAGTAGAGGGTGTGCTTTTAGGGTGAGGCCGCATACAAGGGGACTGGCAGCATGGAGACAAGTGGGCAGTGGAGCCCCTTGGAGGTGAGGAGGCCCTGTTGGATGGACCGTAGGCATAGCACTTAGCAGGTTTCGGAGTCCTTGGGTCACTTAAAATGTCTTCTAGCTCCATGCTCTGTTCTTCTGGCTTCTTTTGCACCTAGGCATTGAAAGAATTAGATGGGAAAATCATATTATGAGATCTGGGCAGTTTGGTTCATTTAAAGAAACTGACACATATTCTGAAGTCCCTCAGGTCATGCAATCTCCACATCAACGTAATAGAAATTTTCATTTAGGCCCTACTTGCTCAGATCTATTGATTTAGACCCGCAATTAAAAAGAGTAGTGCTTGGCCCAATCTCACCACGGTCCATTGTTGGCTTTATTTGGTTATGTCTAAAATGTAACTGGACCTTGGAGGAAGTTATGGATCCTAGGGAGCAGTTGTGGTTTTAAAGGGTGATTTTTCAATGAAACTCATGATTTATTGGCTCCAAATGTTGTTTACTCCCCTGCCCATGAAATGACTGTCTAGTTCCACAGAGTGCAGTGCATCATCTCTCAGTATCAGGTGTCAAGCATTATTGCTGTACCATGGTTATATGAGGGGGTTGTGTATGTTTTGTGTACCTGGCTGTGGTCAGCTGTGGCTCTCTGCTGTAGCTCTATGTTGTTTGCTACTCTGTGTGATGGAGGTGGTGGCGTGTGATGGCTGGGGTGTTGCTGATGCTGCAGCTGCTGGTGTTGCTGGAGGGCATAAAGCTCCTGTTGCCGTAGAAACTGCGAGCGAGGATACACAGCAGGATGCTGCATGTGGGAGTGGGCCCCTCGGGCCCTGTAGACTGGGGGCCACAGGCCAGGCTGCTCCATCACATCTAATGAGAGGAGTAGAAGTGTTAGAGATGTGTGGAATCACGTGGAAGGCCATGTTAAGCAACATCATGTTAATAAATATCACATAGGTTCTAAAATACAGTAGAGATCATCACCTGTCCTGAACCACTTAAAAATTATAACAACTTCTTACACATACTTACACAGATGACATCTATCCATGTCTTATAAAAACAGAGTGTTTAATACTCAGATTTTTTTTCTAATGAAAACTACTAAAACAAGTAGTAGTGAAGTAGTCAAAGGTATAAATACAAAGGTCTGGGTACTTTGATTATATATATGTATGATTATATATGATTATACATATATATGTATAATCGATATATATGTATATCGATTGGTTTCATTCATTTAATTTAATCAGCTTCTGACTGTTGATGTGTTCTTATCAAAAATAACTTTGCAGTTAGACAACAATGGCACTTTGTGATATATTGTAGGCACGGTTTACTCAAAAACTGCAAAGTCTGTCATCGTTTACTCAACCTTAAATTGTTCTAAGCCTTTTTTTCTTCAAAACACAAAATGTTTAGAAAAATTATATATATATAGATATATATATATAAAAATTCAATGTCATTCAAAGTAATAAATCTGAAACTAAACTGAAATTGGAAAAAAAAGCAAAACCTTGTGAGAATATTATATCTATGATAACTCTGGCCTACACTGAGTACACAGGAGAGAGAGACCCTTCAACCACCACTCCCACGCTCTTTTCGGTGTCTTGCTCCCTGTTCACCACTTTCTTTTTCTCACACTTACTACATTCCTCCCTCAATTTTTCTCACACTGGAAGTCTCCAACCCAAATTTGCAGCTATGTGAGCACAGAATGATACATGCTTTGAATAATAATTATTTGATTAAGATAAAAGTGAAGAAAAGGAAGCAGTTCCCATTAGAATAAATATTAGCATGAGAAGCTTGGCATTTGACAAACTATATTCACTCCCTTGAAAATCCCCCCTCGCTGAAAACCACAGTGGACCCATACAGCATGTAGTCTAGGCAACTTCGTAGTTCCCATGTCAGGGATAAACTCCTGCCGTTCCCCTGGCAGTAACAGAAATCCAGTCGTGCACATCTACAGTGACACATCTTCAGCCCCTGCCTCCGCAAGTCAGATGTGTTTTTCTACTCTTCCCATTTCACATAGCATCATTAATGTGCATGTTCAGCCTGACCTCTCTTCTCCCTCCCCTGCGCTTGCCTTGACGCATCACGGACCTTTGCTCTGGAACATTAACCCAGCTTTACTAATGTTTCCCGCGGGAAGGCTTTTGTGGATGCACTTCCCCTTTCAGCTGGAATTCCTGTGGAGCACGGAAGGAAGTGTACCTTCGAAGACATGAAGATAATTAGATTTCACAGCCTGTTTGCAGAGCATAGGCCTTTGTAGATGTATAAGGCTCAGAGGTATTCTTACGTCAGAGTGTTTTAGAGCGCATATGGCAATAGCTTTGAGGGGGGTGGTGAAAGCATCCTGACCAAGACCATGCGGGGGTGGAGCAGGTGGTTGACAAGAAACTGTTTGTGTGATTGTGTGTATATTGTGTTTTCTCCTCTTGCAAGTTTCTGCTATTTCAACTTAGCAGTTTACTGGTTGTTATTCATAGCCGCTCTCTCATTCCTTCCAAGACAAAGTATGTTTTGGAAATGATCGCACTATAAGAGCATCAGTTACAAGTTACGAGTCGTGTAAAATGAACTTATATCCTTGAAACTTCAGTGCAATAACTGTTATAGAGCATAATTTTTCAGGCTTGACAACCTGAGAGTAAAATCTTCAGGTAGAAACCCATGAGAGCTGCTGTGTGCCTCACAAAAAGAATGAATGCTAAATCTGACAAATGGGTCAGACACAGCAGGGCAAATAAATTAAGGATATGGGAGGAAATTAGAATACTAGTCAGAAAACACCATGGTATACTCACCAAGGTGAGTAGCCGGATGTGTGGCAGGCTCACTGGGCAGCACCACCAGTTGGGTGGAGGGATCCTGGGGCAGGGGTAGAACTGGCTGAAGAGGGGCAGGCATGGCTGCAGAAAACCCAGGAGGGAGATTCTGATGCAGAGCTGTGTGGCCGATACCTACAAAACATAAGACAACTTTAAGGATTTAAACAAGTTTAAGTTTTGTTTAAGTTAAGTTTAAGTTAACAAGTTCATTTTGAAAACAAATTTATAAGCAGAAAGGAACACATCACAATGACCAAAAAGCTCAGTCTTAAATATAAATATACTCAGCATTACTGACCGTAGGAGTGACCTGTCATCCAGAGGGAGGGACTTCCTGTACGTGGCATCCAGTGGTGGTGAGCAGAGTGTGTATGTGCAGCTGGGTCTCCTAATTGGCCCGACTGCATGGAAGTGCCACCTGGCACCATGATATGAGAGGTGAGGTCACCATGGCAACTGTTTGAGGGATGGATGTGTGCAAATTCCACCCTTTCCTTGTTATCCCTGCAAAGCCAGATCAAAGACAGGTGAAAGGTCAGAGCTTGAACATGTGTTACAAGTCCAAACAAGTTTGTGAGGGGTGGATCATTCACCTGATATACACGTCCCGTTCTCTTTCTAGGCACCGGTGGCCCATGTGTTCTACGCTCATCCTTTTCCTCTCCTCCTCTCCAGTTAAATCTGAAGGATACATGGAGCGTGGAGTGCCTACAAAATGGTTAACAAATTTACATCAGTGATTTTCTCTCAAATGCAACTCTCACGGTCTTTGGCACTCAACATGCAAACAGCTGTTGAGCAGCCTTTTTCTACAGTGGCATGTGCTCTTTCTCTCCCTGCACCGGCATTTTCAGCTGTAAGAGGGAAAAGCTGTTTCCACTTTGGGTCTTGGCAAGTTCTGCTATTTATGTTTCATCAGTGAAGTCTTCCAGAGGTCACGAATAAACAAACTACTCTGCATCCCTGCCCATTGTTTGTTTAGGATGGACCTGACAGATCAAAGGTCAAGCTTACCTTTCATGGTGGAGTGCACCCGCCCCTGTCGGCTGCTGGGATGGCTGCCTGATGCTTGGCATGGAGGTTCTCTCTGTCTTGCCACAGCAACTGCAATCCCAACCGGAGGCTGTCGCACCTCCCCCTCTACATGTGGGACATCTCCTATCTCTCGGCCACGTCCACCGCAATCAGCTCGCTCGCTTTCATTGCTTTGGCCTTTCCTCGAGGGTAGGGTCTGCTTGCCTCCCTGTATAGAGCAGCTGGTGCCATTAGCTGCTGTTTTGAGGTTCCCAAGCCCTCCAAACGGGCTCTTCTGGGACAGAAGGAGAGGCTGCTGGTTGCTGTACTTCAGAAGGTTCTTCATGGCACTGTTCTCTCCCTGTGAGCCTGTGACCTCCTGCTGGTTTTGAGGAGGAGCTGGATGAAGCGGGGGAGGAGGAGGAGGACCCATTCCTGCCGTCTGGTGCTGCTGTTGTGTGGGTGGTCTGTTGTTGGCAGCTCCACTGTTGGGTTCCATGTAAGCTTTGTGCTGGTTCTCTTCAGAGTGGATGTGATGAGGTTGCATGGCCCAAGGTGGCACTGATGTCTGCTGATGTGGGTGATGCTGCACATTGTTGTTGTAGCCGTAAGGAGACATTTCCATCTTTCGCTTCATCTCCTGGTTTCCATTAACCTGGGTGATGTCTGTGCCAGGGGTATCGGGGACAGCCCTACTGTGCTGTTGGTGGCGAATTCGGGCAACCTTCTGTCCATCTCGTTGCATAGAGCAGCTTCCATGTCCTCCTCCACCTGTGTGCTGGGTCATGGTCTTCCCAGCAAGAGGTGAGGGAATGGTCGGAGGCCCGGAGTGTGAGCAGTCTCTGTAGGGCTGGGAATTGGTGTTGGTTTGGTTGGGTAGTGGATGAACAGTCTTTGTCTCTTGAGTCAGTGTAGATCTGAACATGTCTGTTTCCATACTGTTGATGCAGTCAGCACTGCGGGAGCGCACAGTCTGGTGTTGCTGGGAATGACTTTGCTGCTGCTGCTGCTGTTGTTGTTGTTGCTGTAGATGATGGTGGTGGTTGTGGTTGTGCATCCAGTCAGGGGCTTTTTCAGCTTTTCTGTAGGGATGCTGCTGCTGGGTCGGAGGTTGATGCTGTTGTTTCCTGGGCCAGTTACCATGATGCCCCCCATTGCCAGTCTTTTCCATGGCCTTGTCCTTGACACTGTTTCCTCCGCCCCCAACCCCCTGGCACTCAGAGCTGCCCATCTGGAAGGGGCCTCCGGTTTTCTCCCCAAGGTGGCTAACAGATGGAATAAATGTGGCTCCAGTCACTTTGGGGTCTCTGCAGCCACCACTATTGATTCCTTTATCATGTAAGGAAGGATTTCCCATAGGGGCTGGCGGTGGAGGGCAGAAAAAGTCAGGGTGATGGTGTGAGTGCCGGTTTTGGTGTGGGTGATGGGGGTGACCAGGATGGAGCTGCAGACAGTGGAAGCCACTTGGATGCCCCCCTCCAGCAGCCATGGGCAGTGGAGGAGGCACAGAGTAGGGCAAAGAATGCTGCAGTGCCTGACCTCGCTCCAGACAATCTGTAGGAGGCTGTTCACTGATCCGCATCTCCCCACTTATCACCTCTTTACCACAGCGCCCGTTAGTGCTACCACCCACATGTCTGTTTTGGACATTATTGGACCCTACATTACCTCTACCCACCCCATCTCCACCACAAGTAGCCATGGAGCCTTTTGCCCCTGTTCCATGGTCCCCATTTAGCATCTTTCCATTGAGCAGACAGGCACTAAGAGGCTTTCCCATGCTCTGTGGATGCCCCTTATACTCCATAGGTAGAGTGGCTTTGTGCCCCCTGCCATTCATCTCTTCCATAGTGGCTGGATGTTGTTGGTGAAGCTGAGGTTGATGGGAGTGATGATGGGGTAGTTGTTGGTGATGTCGGTCTTTAGAATCATGTTTATTACTAGGCCTGTCTTTGTCCTTTGCTGCTGAAACAACACCTCTTTCTAAGCTAGGCTCTTTTAGACCCTTTTGTAGATTCATTCCACTTCCTGCATCTCTGTCCCTGCTGCATGAGCCCTGGGGTTGTCCCGATCCTGTCCTTGACATCGGCTGGATGTTGTGATTGGCTGAGATGAGTGGGGGCTGGGACGGAAGGCTTCTTAAATAGAAGTTCTCTGTAAAGTAGATCAGATAGGGTTGTTAATCATTTAAACTAGTGCCAACTTAAGCTTTCCTTGAGGGTCAATTTATGGAACTATGCCAGAACTATCATATTTAGAGAGTACAGAGAAGTAGAGCTGCATTTAAAACTTGCAACTTCATCATTATAACAGTTTACAAAACACTCAGAGATGTCAATTCCAGAATATTATTTTGCCCACCTTTTTGTGTATCATAGAAACGATGCTGTCCATAAAGGACCCCACTGTTGGTATGGTGATCCAAATGGCTTATGGGAAGAAAGGTGTGGGCTAGACTCCCTGAGAAGCGAGGATACCCTGGGACTGCTGTAAAAAAAGGAAAAGAAAAAATAAAGTCATCATATTAGTGAAAATGTCTTGAAAGACAAAATTACATTACATAAAATACAGTAGAAAAGAATAAGTGAAAGTAACAGGAAGACAGAGACCAATAAGGCAAGGAAAGCTCTGATAACAAGACAATAATCACTGAGCCACATTTCTTTTGGCCGTAAGCATTTTGGTCCGGATCTAATCCCCCGTTCCAATGCAGCTGGTGTTCCATATTCACCAATAACCACAGGCTTTGGATGTCATATTTGCCATTCCTATTTGGGTTGCAATGCAAACAAGACAAGTTCAGTCCTGGGGATTCAAGTAATGGATGAAGTCGGTCTCCTGAACATATGGTTCTCACCGTGCTAATCTCACAAGTTCCCAGTGCTGAGGTAAGAGATAACATAGTAAAACAATAAGCAAAGACTCGTCACACCAGAACATGTGGTGATTTGAGAAAAAGGCCAAGGATCAACTTTATTTCAGCTGTCTCGACTCTCAAAAATCTGTGACTAACACAACAAAGCCATAGGGAAAGAATTTACAAGAAAACCAAACACCTTTCAAGCACAAGCCTTTGAAGCTTAGTGAAGGAGAAGACCTTAACCTTTAAATATGTGATAAATGTAAGCCTCATAACTTTCTGGGACAATTATAGTGCTCTGATTGACTGTGACATTTCAAATACTTACACGAGAGTGATATTTATGACATTTTTCAAAGTACATTACATTACTGTGATAGAAGAAAATATTCCCTGATCTAACAAAAACAGTTAACCTGCTGCAACCTGGATAGTACTATGTTTATAAGTGGAAATAGGATGAATTTATAATTACCACAGCCACTCAGTTATTATTCTGTCAATTTGATTGCTTATTGATTGATTGATTGATTGATTGACTGATTGATTTCTTCTTCTTTTACACTGTCTTTTACCTTCTATAAATTACCCTGAAAAAATAACAATAGCAATGAATTTCCTAATTCTGCTGACCACCAATATATTTGGAAATATCGGTAAATCTGACAGTATCTGGTCCCCATTTACTTCCATTATATTGCCATTCTTTTGAGTGAGTAAATTATGACTTTTTTTATGATTTTTCTTTTTTTTCTTTTTTTTATATTTCTTTTTTTTTGGACACACTGAGTTTTATTGTATGGGCAAGCACAGGATATCAAATGATCCAAATATCCTTTATGTTTTCCATAGAAAGAAAAAAATGGACAGGTTTGGGATGACATAAGTAATTTTATTTTTTATTTTTTGCATTAACTGTATAAGGCTTTTCAGACTGAAGAACATAAAACCCCTCAATTTATATAGTCGCTCCGTTTTTTTAAACGCACAGAGGAAGGTGCTCCATTTTTATTCACACTGCCTGTCAGCATTAATAAGCACATTCATTTATGCCAAATCATTTAAGAATGGAAAAAATAAGGCTCTCTTTGAACAATACATTACTTCTGTGGGTTATGCAAAAGTGTGATACAAGCTTGCGTTATGCAAATCAGTCTTCGGATGTTTCTCTGGTGTCTTTTGTATTTCTGTGCGTGACACTTGGCAGCGTAATCCTGTTTCACAGTGACGTCTGGTTGCGCCCGATAGTGGCTGGTTGCTCGGTGCTAGGCAGAGGCCTCTCAGGGCAGGTGAGAACACACCGCTGGGCATTGCACTGCACATTCAGCCGTTAATCTGACCAGGACAAGGGAAGGTGCTGTGCCAGCAGGCCAGATGAGGCAGGTTTTACTGCTTAGTGCTGACATTAATGCAGCTAACACTGTTGCACTCACAGAGAAGGCAGCTGTCTGTAAGTGATTGACACCAGCTCACTCAGCACATGGAGAACTGCTATTATCTTAGCAGGATGCTACTGCAGCTTACTGCAGATTATTTACAGGAAAAACTTTGGAAGCTTTTCTCCAAATTAGCAAAAATCAAAAGAGCTAAAGACTAACTGTACCTTTACAGTATATACCAGGGAGATAATACATTTGGAAACATTTGTTCCAATATTTTAATATGGATCATATATTATCACATTATAGTCTGCCACGTCTGCTGTGTTTAAAAACTCTGGCCATTTGATAATACCTAGAATATCAAAATCTACTGTGGGTGGCAGATCTTTTTCTTATTTAGCACCC
>JAUYWG010000033.1:20680092-20693622 GCA_034779775.1 Enteromius afrohamiltoni
CACCTGATTTCTAGTGATTATCGTCATTTTGATTACAGAGACCGTCTCTGCATTTGATAAATAAACAGTTTACTCTCTTTATTATACATTACCATTACTCCTATTTCAAAATGTTCAGTGCTTTGCTATTTGTATTGTTAAAAGCGCTATATAAATAAAAGTGACTTGACTTGACATATATATATATATATATATATATATATTATTGTTTTAATCAGTTCAGTCCCCCAGAAGTAGTATAAATAATATACATTGCAACTGCTATTGCTTGTTAAATATCTATAAACAATATTATTAATGATTAATATTTTTAACTATACACATATTATTTTTGTATTATTTATTTGTATATTTTGTAATATTTTCAAATTTATTTAAATATATTCCATGTTAACTTCCACCCCCCCAAACCCCCCTTCCACGCCCCCCCAAAAAGAATTATGTCAGAATTTATTACTGTATAAAATAATGTGGTGTGCATTTATAGTGCTTAATGATTCTACTGTCTTTCTTAATTATTCTGACTGTGCAGAACCTAGTCATTTTGCTGAATGTCTTTTAGTTACAATTCAGTAAATCCTTCTTCCTGTCATTCAGATTCAAATTTCATTTTACCAGCTTGTGGGTTACGGCAAATTTCAAATTTCATGAACTCCTGAATTAAATAACAGACATTTTTTGCTCAAACCAGTTGAAAAGCACTTTATAGAATTGTCTAATTTTCCCAGACAATAAAGCTGTTATTACGCGGGCAGATTCTTTGAAGAGAGCTTGAACGTCTACAAATGCTAATGGTACGCAATTTGCACATTCCTGCTAATCCTATCTCTCAATCTTCCTGTTCACACGGACAGCCGATCGTTCTCCCTGTGTCTGTTCATGACAGCGCATACAAGCACGCATCTGTAAATAGCCCAGAGTAAATTGTTTAAGGAGAGACAGAGAGGGGCAGATAAAGCTGCCTGTCGAGATTGCAAATTGAGAAGAAGTGACAGAGCAGTACAAAAATGGCAGAGGGTGGAGAGGAAAGACAGAGGAGGATGGGAGGAGGTGAATGGTACTCATCAGGACTGCTAATTGAAAGGAAGTGATGGAGCCTGGCGATGCAAGAGGGGGGGAGAGGACAGCCAGCATTCTGCCGACAGAGAAAAGACTTGATTGGATTGATAGAGATGAAACAAGTGATGCATGAGGGCTATAAAGGGACATAAGCCCTTCTTCCACCACCAGGGACCTGGTGGCCAATCTGCAACTGTTTCACCATGAAAAAGGTGGTTCTTTGCCAAAAAAAAAAGAGAATGGCCCAAAATGGGTATTAAACTGCTAACATTAGGCAACATCAGCTACAACAATTTTATCATTATAACCAACATAGAAATGTAATTTGGCAATACAACAAGTTACATGATCCTCCAGTTTTCAATTTATTTGCAGAAGCTTATTATAGCGTAACAAATACTTTAGATATTAAAATATGTCTTCAGGTTGGGTTTGTTATGTTTGGTTCTCAAGTCAGTGGAGAAACTACCAATCTTTACATCCAAGAATAAGCTCTGGCAAAAGAACCAACATCATTTTATTTTAAAAAATGGGGTAGAAGAAAGCATAGGACAGCAGCCCCTGTTCGGCACAGTTAAAGATGTAATTTGGACATAGACCAGCTGGCAATGTGCCTGCTGGGTTTTCCTTGTCTATTTTGTATTTGATTTCCCCGCTTCTACAGTACAAGAAATTGAATATACAGTAGTTGTTGTATATGGGCTGAATATATGCTACTAAATTTATACGCACTGTTATGACATTATGTGTTCGTGCATCAGTAGATTAATACTGTTGCAGTCAACTCCTTTGAGAGTGAAGTCCCATCGGAACCCAGGGCAGTTCTGCAGAAGTTAAATGTTTATTCTCACTGATGTAATACCAGATCTAAAATAGTACTTTGATTTACAACAGCTAATGCAATGTATGTCAACGCAAAATGTGTTTGCCAACTATGGCATGGTGATTTGTCTCTAAGACAATTGTAGTTTTTAGATTCAGAAAACTGTGAGATTAAAGAGCTGCTGCAAATTTAAATTTTTCATACTTACATTTTGTTAGATTTATGTTTATGCTTGTGTGCAATTCAAGATATGCTTGAATAGACTTAAAGATTAAGGATAAATTATACACAATTTGCTTGTCAAGAACTTATACTGGGGGGAAAAAAGAAAATATTTTTAGTACAATAACAGTGCTACATAATTTATTCAGTTTCACTGAACGTCATAATAAACTATTCCCAGAAGTTGAGGCATAAGGAATTTTAGGATATCTCCAAAGTACTCTTGCAGATACGCTTAGGTTGCTGCTGCTGGTGGGAGACTCTGTCCCACAGGGTGCACAGAATAGGCTGGGTAATTGTGCTTCTCATTTTGATCACTTGCTTTTTTATGCAAACTGAAGAAAAGACAATTTGCAATTATCTTATAGAGGAGAGAGCTAAATGATGCTGACGGCAAGCCAGGATTCAATCACTTTCACACCACGTTCTGCACAATTAAACTGCAATACAGATAATAGCTTGCTATCATAATCCCACTCCTAATCAGCCTTATTACTTACGTAACCATTATCATCATCATTCTTATTAAAACTGTCCGACTTTGCGAACATGAGCGATGTGCCATTGGCCAAAGGAACATACTAACATCTCTGCGTTTTTATCTTTACGTGACCATGCAGGTAGTGTGTGTTTCTCAAATTGCGCATATGGGCAATTTCTGGGTAGTCATGTTTTGAATCCTAGCCTTAAAAGTAACACCTACAGACCATCTGATGCAAATTGCAAATAAAAGTGGCAAAGGGTTTCATATAAATTGTGTTCTGTGTGGTTCACAGGCTTTTATCGGGCTGCCTACAGTTTACCAGCCTTCTATATTAATAAGTTTTTGTATTTTACTTTGTTTGTAAGGTTTATGGCACCATGTCTTTAAGTCTCAAAACTGAACTGTTTTAATTCGCGGATATCTTCAAAATGGACAACTGATAGACTCAAAAAGGTAAGTCATCTCCACACACCTCTTTCAAGTGTGAACTTCAAATGGGACAGGGTTGTCTTTCACCATACCAGAAGGGAGGGTATGTGAAGAAAAGAGTGAAAATAGACTGGGGTATAGTGATAAGAGGCATGGGGACAGTGCTGCGCTCAGAGAGGCTGAGTTTGAGGATTACACAAACAACACACGGATGAACTCCTAATGGTTTATGACTCTTTGGCACATTTAGGCGTGGCCCGGAGGGGATTTATGTGTGAATAAGTGCCATTGGGCATGCCTGGGCATCTCCTACTCTTGCCGTCTCTCTCTATATTGCTCTCTCTGTGGAGCTGTAGGAGTCTGTCATCTGTTGGGATCTGGAGCCAGTGCTGGAGAAGGCCCGCTCTTGATTTGGCAGGCTGGAGTGCCGGGTGTGGCTCGGGCCAAGCTAGTATAAGACATAGTGAGAAAAGCCACACTGGCTTTTACACGACAGCTGCGATGCTGTTGACCATTTAGGTTGTTCGTTCTCCAATGTTTCGTGTGTGTCTGAGTTTGCACGTTGTGCGCATAAATTCTTGTTGATGCACATCACAGACCACAAGATTCTTTGGCTGAACTTTTGTCCCCTTTCTGCACTGCCGAAAACCACTGGGGCGGCACATTTCACAGTGCATAAAAAAAGAGAGAGCTGCTTCCTCTTGATGAGAAAGTCCAGAGGCAAGAGCACATGGATGGACACAAATCCAGACAGACAGATGAGCAGGTGAGCGGAACGGAGCAATCTTACCTTCATGTGAGTGGGGAAACCAGATCTGAGAAGCGCTGGAGTGAGGACCTCCACGATATGGAGGAGAGGTGGGAGAGGACGGCGGTCTGGAGGGGTGTGGTGGGTGCGAGGGAGGTGAGCCTAGACTGCTGGTCAGGAACGTCCCCATGAAGGAGGCTGAGGAGTTGCCCATCAGTCCACTGCCTGTGTAAAGACAGAAAGGATGGTTAGGTGCAGGGCTCTGAAAAAGTTCAAGGAACGGAAACCAGAAACAAATGACATTTAACTGGAACAAAAACGAAAATGAAAACAAAATCGATTTTAATCGCTTTGAACAGAAAGGTTTTTTTTAAATTGCACTTATCACAATGTTTTTGTGGCCAGTGGCAGCGACTTGAGCATAGCCAATATTTAAAAAATGTAGCCTTCTCGAATCATCACAACTTCTAAAAATCTATAGATATAAAAGTTCAATGCAAGCACATCACATGTTAGTTTAAATGTTTAACCTAATTAGGTTAAGCATCTACCTTTATTTCTGTACATTTACAATATCTCATGAAAGGGATTGATTTCTGTTTCCATTTTGCGTAATATTTATTGACTTTGGAGTGCAAAAGACGAATAGACTCATAGACTTGTTCAGTCCACAGAAATACAGGACATACGGGCATATAATTTACTGCTGAAATATTTGCGGGGCAAATCTCAGGTACACTCATGGTACACCTGATTGTCGATTGTTTTTAGATGGGTCGCCACAAAGAAATCCTTTTTGTCAATATTTCTTCTACGACAAATCGCTCTGTAAAATTGAAGGATGCGGGCAAAAATAGCCGGGAATCATGACGGTTATGTGCAGAGGCACATTCAGCGTAAACATCCAATATGTTGATCCGACGAGCAATAAAAGATCAGCATCTACATCAGATGGACAAACGAGTCTGGATGCGGTCATAATGGAAAAGCCAAAGACAATACTGTACATTATTCCGCTTACATGGCTATTTACCTCAAGTAAATTATTAAACAAGAAAATTATTAGCGCGTTTTAACAAATTTTACTCAAACTGCTTTACTTTCGATTTTAAGACAAATGATGTACAAATAACACGAACATCCAAACTGGTTTAACATATATAACATCAAACATGTTATTAAAAGACAAACACACACACATATATGTAATATATATATATATATATATATGTTCTTTTTTTTTTTTTTATATAACGTTATTAACCAGTATTTTTTTCTAGAAAACCGTCTTCGGAACGCATTAATGTGGAACAGAACAGAAACGTTAAAATATGAATTCTGCTCTTTGCTCTCAGCTCTTTAAGCCCTTGGTTAGGTGTGCTGACAAATCTGAGCATAAAGATTCAAAGACTTTATAATGCAATTCCTACTGTCTGTACACTCTTGTTTTACTTTTGGAGCTTGTTTGGAATTTGATTATCAGCATAAAGTCTAATGCAGTGTTTTCCAACCCTACTCCTGGAGGCGCACCAACACTGCAATTCTTCCTAATCAAACACACATGATTCAATCCATCAGCTCAGTAGAAACTCCCAAAACCTAAAATGAATGGGTCAGATAAGTGATACAACTAAAATGTGTATTGTTGGTGTACCTCCAGGAACAGGGTTGGGAAACGCTGTTCTAGTCTACATTGTTGAATATACTGGCCAAGAGCAAGCAACTTATAAACCAACCACTTAATGTTTAATGGAACATAAATCTGAAATAATAGGAACATAGAATACAATTGTATGCAAGGATGTCTTGTTTCTTTACAACAAAGTGCCTCAAACAATCCACTTAAAAGGTAAGGTGGTGTGTGTTTTAAGCTTAGACTAGTTATTGGGTTCTTTTTTAAGCAACAAATATCAGATTGACTTGCTTCTGCCCTCGAAACATGTCTGGTCAGCTCAGAGATAAGCTGGTAATGTCTGCCAAATCCATTCATTCTCCACAACCAGGAGTGGACACCACACATTCAGCACACACACACATACATAATATAGTTTAGCCCTGGGACATCAGAGATACGTCAAGTCATCACTGGACAGATATCTCATCTCACAGATGAATGCCCACCCTTTCTTTCACTCTCTCCTGTGAATTCCCTTCCCAATATTTCCTCCCCTTTTCTCTGATACCCTTTTCTCTTTTTTTGTCGTTCACTCTCACGGCCTCACTCATTGCTCCCTGAACCCAACTCTCTTCATTTTAGTCAGCAGCCTTCTCCAACCGTGGCACCTTCTTCTGTCCTGCTGGAATTTCCCACCATCCTCCAGTCTTATTTTCACGTGTTCTGTATATGATGAATCCAAAAAAACAATGAGCTGCATTTCGACCTCAGACTTACAGCATCGGTTTGACACCAACCAGAACATCATGTTTTCTCTGTGGGTCCAAAGAATGTGCAAAAACACATTCTCAACCACTGATTTGGTGAGAATATCAGCATGATGAGATCCTCACAAGCCTGACCTAAACAAGCAAACGCTTTATACAGAATTTACAGCCTTAGTAAATCAGCATTTTAACCTTTGATTCTACATCTTCAGTCTGGCTTCATAAATCTTGTAGTCTTGGCCTTAGACTGCAACATAATTACGCAAGGACATTTTATGGTCCTTTCTGAGCTCTAACTATGACACTGTTTGCCTCTTATTCATAATAGCTGCTAGAATTATATCAACTCTTGCATTTGTCAGCTAGACAAAGATGAGTAATTGATCAGTCAGAGCAACACCCCAGACCGACAGAGAAAGACACATTGATTGAGCATTATTTTAATTTTACTCCCAGTTTTCCACTTGTGGATCTCATGACTAGTATCTTCTAAAGTTGTGGTATTGGATATGCCAGATGTTGAAGCCAATCCCAACATCTCAGGCCAAAGCCACTGTGAAAACACTGTGAATGGATAACAATAATGAGAGTCTAATCATGTCTTTGTAGACCAGACTTTTGCAAATTATAAAAAATATTGCATATATTCGAATATTTGTTTTATTTTAACCTCCATTTGGTGCACAATACACAAGAGAAACATTGACTACCACAGTGAACTGTGCAAATATTTGCAGCCTCACTTAAAATGTTCAATACACCAAGTTTATGAGCTAATATTTCAATCATATACTGCCAAACACACAAAACCGAACAGGCGAGGCTCCAAACAAAACACATGAACAGTGCAAGTCTGATGCTGACGGAACACAGACGTCTCACTCTAACTCAACGGAACAGGGCAAAACAAAGCCACTCCAATGTCAAAGGCAATCAAGTGAGATCACAGAAGAACAAAGGACAAAAACACTTATGTACACTTAGCATTTTATCCCATGACAGATAAGCATCCAGGAAACTGGAGGTGGAGGGAAATGGAAGTGGCCTTGGGAGCTAACAGGAGGAGTATTGTAATTACAAACTTTAGACAGCCACCCACTCTCTGTTCTGCCCTTCACAGTATCCAACTAGACAAATGTTGGCCCTACCAAGTCATTGGGCAGATGAAAGACGGGACAGAGACTTTACCACTCCCAATGCCCCACCCATTCATATGAACTAAATAACCCAAAATCAGCATAACCCCACTTCTTTTTTGATTAGTTCAGGATCACTGCTTCAGCTACGCGTTAGAATTATTATAATTTGTAAGGCAATGTAGATTTCCTATTCAAGAAAAACCAACTGAGCTGCTGGGTAGAGGTGTAAAAACACACAACCAGGGGTGGATGCCAATGAAAATGAGCTCTGGAGTGGAACACAGACCAGGGGTTTATTTAGCAGGTTATTAAAAGCAAGACGAGGCTCTACTCAAGCTAAGAGCTGTACTTTTTTTTCTGACCCGACACTGTTTACATCTTCGGTCATGCCAGACTGGCTCTACCTTGAGAGCTTAAGAAACATCCAGGTCATGTGCATCATAATTGCCGTTGATCCGTAACAGCAATGATTAATCCTATTATACCATAAAAATAGAAAAAATCCCATTATATCTGAAAAGCATGGATGGACTGCCGACACGGGAATAAGCAAATCTTTGAATCCCCAGGAACCACACACACACCCACAGGCTTGTAAAAACCAGCGGGGTCCTGGCACTTCCTATGTGTACACACTGGATCTCATGTGCCGCCACAGTGGATGCCATGGCCCTGCCACCCGTTAACGGAGGCAGGAAGATTCATTCAGCTCCTAGTCAGCTCAGAGGGAGGTGTCTGATGGTGCTGTTGTCATGGGGATGGCAAGTACGGGAAAGATGAGTGAGAACAGCATGGCCTCATCCAAACCAGACGCTCTGTGGGCTGAGCCGGTCTGGGGTGTTGGTAACTTGCTCTTTTACACTGATCTGATGAAAGTCAAGCAGTTTGTCTTCTATTGGTGGAGTGAAGCCTTAGAGGGCAATAACTGATCATAGGCTTGTGTCAAAGGCGGTAAGACACTTAGACATGACATCGTCAGTTTGGACTCACTGCTTGGATTGCTCATATTAACCATACCACATCACTGTTGAAAGCAGAGACACGCACACACTTTTCAAACTTGAATTACTGCTTATCCCTCTGTAGACTGACTGACATCTAAGAAAGCAGCTACAGTCCACAAGAATGGAAATCCAAATAATGAAATAACAAGTGAAGAGGAAATTATGTATAAATCAGCCCTCTGGTAGTAAATTAAAGTGCCTAATGACTAAGTTTGAGTCCTAAAGAAACAGTTGTCCTGGTTCAGTAACCACAGCGTACACCGCACGTGACAGGCTACAGTGGTCGGAATAGAAGCAAAAAAGTATTTTAGCAGTGGGGAAACAGTCTGACTTTGACTTACCCAGTAAAAACATCCCGTAAGGGTAACTCGAGTCCTCCGTTCTTTATCGTTTATAGAAAACAGATGTTAGATGCGCAGTTCAAGAAAGCAGAACCTCAGAATCTCATAAGAGCTACGGCACCTCGTATGATCCTCGCGTACCAACAGCTAACACCACAAGCGCTCCTCCAAACTCCCTAGCCTCGGAATGACTGGGGCGCACGACTAGTGACTCGGAAAACACTTCCTCGCTGTAAAAAAGGAGCAGGAATTTCAAATGGCTACTAAACTGGGGGGATTTCCTTATAAGAGTGAAAGTCATCTTGAAAACATTAGAAGAATTGGTAGCCAAACATTCCTATTGGTTTGTAGACAACTGGGATGGCGCTCCTATTTCACAATGCTGGAGGGACGTGTGGAGCGGGAAGTGGAGGGACCCTCAGGGGCCAATCTGGATGAGTGCGTGTGTGTGTGAGTTGGTGAGTGGGTGAGCATGTAAATTGGAGGGGGCCGGTCAGACAGCGGTCCCGGTCTGACCAGTACCAAAGTGAGTCAAGCTGGAGTGCTTCCAGGACTCATGTGGGAAGAGGAGGAAAGCACGTGGAAAAAAGAGAGAGAGAGTATTGGTTGCACATGCTTCCGACACTCCACGCTTGCTGCGTTCTTGTCAGCAGAGTATGGATGCGGTCCGTCTGTGGGTGTTGACGAATGGAGAAAGAGAGAGAGAAAGAATGGTGTTTACTTAGTAGGATAAAGTGAAAAAAGTGACAAAACGATAAGGGCAGAGGAAGTGGTGAATTCGAGGTTGTGTGTATGTGAGGTGGCAGCCAGTGTTTGTACAGTGGCTTGGTGGTTAGCCACAAAACTCAAAATCAAAGAGGGTGGTGTGACAAGTATTTCTTGTCCAAGATTTCTTGTCTAATGTAAACTGAACTGACACCCAAACTAATGAGACTTTTGAACACTGATTGTTTGCTTTCATTGAGCCAACAAGATGGGGATAAATCAAACTAAACCTCAGTAAGTCAACACAAGTCTCAATGTGGGTTGAAAACTCTTCAAATAGCAAGTGCATCTACTTATTAACACAATATACAGGCATATTGAAACATGGTGCATTTACGGACACGTCCTGACAAGTTTGACTTCAGTGAGGCTTAACACAACTGGTTATTGTGCATTAAGTAAGAAGATTGCTATGGAGGTTCAATAAGTAATGATTTCAGATTATCCACAAACATGAAACGGAAAATAGTCGTTAAGGCGCTTTCATCATGATTAGAGTAAATCATGAACTTTCGTTTTTAAGAGAACTAAGCTTTAAATGATCACGGATGGTTAGAGCTTAGAGAAGAGAGGCTAAATAGCTTTCAGCTGAACTCATATTGAACTCATATCAAAACCGAGTGTGAAATATAAAACAAATCAGCTGTCAGTATTGATAAATACTTTGCTGGAACATGTGCGTTAATACCTGCTGTGTGTCAACCTCACCCTAGGGTGTAGTAGGTTTCAGCTTTTAACAAAAAAAGCTTCATTTCTAAAGGTCTGTTTGCACATGGATCGTTCATTGATAGGGGTTCGAACCTCAGGCAAACAGGCTAATGGATGGCTGTCTGGATGTCAAGCTTTGCAGAGGCCACGTTTAATGGGAATGGTAAACAACAGGGCCGAAATGAGCAGTGCCAAGTCTAGCCTAGTCTAGTTTTCAAGAAGAGCATAGGTTTTCTGTGCTGGGATTGTGGCAGAACCTGATTTTGCTGAGGTGGACGTGTCCCTGGATCAACATCTTTGTTGGAAACCTAATTTCTAGTGATTATCGTCATTTTGATTACAGAGACCGTCTCCGCATCTACATTACCATCACTCTGTTTTCCTATTTGATAATGTTCAGTGGTTTGCTACAATCTGTATTGTTAAAAGTGCTATATAAATAAAAGTGATTGAAGTGATTGAACAAAATTGTGATTAGCCAATCAGATTTGAAGAACCAAATTGCACACACAAGTGCACTAAGACACACAGGGAGAGTTCATCCAGCTTTGTGATCAATGAAAATATCAATGACTGTAAGTGTGAAAGACATTTCATTTCAAAAATGTATTTTGCAAGTAAACAAATGAACCTAATAAACTAAATGATGCTACTGTATCCTCTTTTTTGGCATTTATTATGAACAAAAATGTTGTTAATTAACTATTACTACAGTGACTGCATTTACATTTACACCAGAAAACCACTTAATGCTGGATTTAGCTACATGCTGTGTATTCTTAACCGTAGTATACATGCAGTGCCATCAGTAAGTTGCTCTCTTCACACTTTTTAGTGACTTTAATTATTATCAGAATTATCAGAAAGTGTCCTAATGAATTAAGTGCAAGCAAGTATTATTGTCAGTAAGTTCACACTAACAGATTACTTGTGAGTTTGTGAGCCTTTCTCACAGTTGTTTCATCAGAATTTTTTTATTTTTTTAAACACAGCTAGCAAAGACTCAAAAGAACGAAAAGAGCATGGGTGTAAATAACTCAATAATCTTGGTAGAAGGAAAAACACATACGTGCTTTGATATGAACAGATGAATACATTTCAGATTAACTATCCTTTTAAATTCTATTTAACTGCTAAGACACAGCAGCCATTGGCCATAATATGTATAGAAGAAGCCAACTAAACCCATGTCAGTTCACTCTCAGCCTCCCGAAAGCTTTACTACATACATCACCTCACAGGAGCCGCGATTCACGCCAGATTCCTGCCATTTGGCGCAGAGAGGAGTGGACTCCCGCTACACACTGTTTTCTCTCCAAACACCTCTTGTTATTCTTTCATCCCAGTCTCACTTTATTAAATTCCGCTCTTCTCCACCAGCTAGCATCCCGTCTATGCTGACAGCGAGAAACATAGTGCAACGAAACTAGAAGGATCATATTATTATCAATGGAGCCGTCTACACCAGTAGCACAAATTCTCCAAAGACGTATTCTGACAGAACTAGTTTTGCCATAGGAGGTTAAAATTTAATCATGTCTATATGAAATATGCCTGTGCATATATGTTACCACAGCCGTATGGATGCTGACTTACAATTACTAACATTTAATAGAGTTTAATACATATATATTTTTTATCCTCACTGAAAATGCTGTGTGAAGTGATAAAATCACAGCCAGTCAGATGATGATCTGATGTTTAATGTGCTGTTATGCACAGCAGATGGACCAGAAATATTTTACTGCTAAAAAGATAGAAACTAAGCTAACGACTGGGTAGGACAGAAACTTGCTTTGGACTTGATGCTACTTCTGTTATTCACAGCATTGTACAAAAGCATGCAAAATATTTTATATGGAGATATAAAAATAGTTTTGCCTCTCAGCTCTCAACATTATTCACCTAGACCCAGAATTCCTTTTCTAGTGACACAAAATTTAGATTGTGTTCCGCCTCATCCAGCACTTCCTCAAACTCTCACACATATAAAGAGCCGCCCACAGCTGCGTCAGCCCATCTCCCTACAATCCAATCTGCTCCCCTTTCCCATGATGCTTCCCATTGGCACAACGGAGAGAAAATCCGATTTCTTCCCCCACAGGGCCTGTGCAGTGGTGCTGATATGGAAAATTATTTCAGAGAGCTGCTCAAACCCAGAAAGCTTATTTCAGGCTCTTTGACTAATGAGACACACTCTTTCTCACTACTGGACTGACAACATATGATACGCATTAAAAATGTCAGAAGTACAGGTACTCTAGTATGGATTCAATAAATAAATAACACTAAAATCCTTCTGCAGTATACTGAGACACAGTTTGTCATGAAAGTATCAGAAAATATTTGGCGTGTCTCAAAATCTTGAATTTATCACTGTATTTACAGTAAAATACTGTGTTAATATGAAACAAAAATACTAATAAAAACAGAAAAAAAACAATCACTGCTTGTAAGTTATTTCTTTATTACTAAACAAATAAAAAATGGTGCTTTGCTGCACGATCAAAAGTCTTGTACGGTGGCCCAGTAATGCACAACATGCAAAATCTCCACAACACAATGGAAACAAGCTGTAAAGCAATGCAATAAGCACAACACAATAGAAATAGAAACAAGACGCAACACAGCGATATTATCACGTCACAATGAAATTAGTCCTATGCGTTGAGTTGTGCCGATTTCAGTACGTTTTCACTGGGTTATGCACGGTAGTCTTGAGATTACGGTACATTGAAGTATTACTGGATAAACAACTGCATATTATTTAGTATGACAGTGTGAGTCCTGAGTCAATGTGTGCTGTGTTAAGACTTCTACAGCTTTTACAGTTGGATAGCTGTGTCGCTGTTAAACCACGCACAGCGTTTAAACGTGCCGTATGCAATGTTTACAGCTAGTGGTTGAAATGGGTACTGCAGTCCAAATTCAAAATATTGGAAAGTCTTGTCTCTCCCATCCCCTCCTACTCAGACCCGACATTCATGCATGTTGCCAGATTGAGGACACACACTAGGAACGAGCACAATGGAGAACAATGAGCCTTATACAACTTAAATTGAATAACTCATTTATCTCTGACTCAGTTTCTTTGATGGCTTTTATTTAAAGGGGTCATACAAACCCAGTTTTCCAAAGCTAATATGATTATTTAGGGTCTTAATTGAAAGTTTGTAATATAGTTTGTTTTAACATTTCTCAAAGATAGTTTTAAAAACGCAAATTTTACCCTGTCATAAACAGCTCTTTTGAAATCACTCTGTTCTGTGTACTTCCTCTTTAAATCTTCACGAGCTCCGCTGACTCTGCCCCTCTTTTCCAGACTCTCTCAGAGAATCTTTTTTAGTTGTATTCATAGTGAAACTTGCTAATTAGCACATTATTAGGAAAGGCGATTTGCAAAGATTAATTAAAAGACATTATACT
>JAUYWG010000033.1:20693722-20706840 GCA_034779775.1 Enteromius afrohamiltoni
TTTATCATTGTAGGGTGGTTGTGTACACACACTCCCAACACACATTTCAGTCCAAAGAGCTTGAAAAAGTGCATGTACCACCGTATGACCCCTTTTAAGCGCCATGGATAGACAGGTGAATACACAGTCCTTTACTGTGGGCTGAGGAGTTTTGGTTGATTGTATTGCCCAAAACAGATATTAATACACAACAGGTGTCAATGGATTCAATTGAATAACCTTGTTTTAAAACATACAACCGAATCAATGCACAGTTAGCAGAGATATTAGAGACTTCATGGAATCTAGCAAAACAAGATGAAACTATCCCAGAGCAAGGTTTTGATGATGTGAGTAAGAGAATGTTAAGTAAAAGAAATGCCAAGGTCTTTGTTAAAGACCATCATGCTCACTCCGAACAACCACAGCTCTGGAGATGAGATGAATACTGTAAACTGTTGTCAGGTATGTTTCTCACAGGCATGACTGAAGCTGCAAGCACGGCTGTAGAGCAGTGTAGGTGGTGTGGGTTCTCGGTTGGGGCTCCAAGAACACAGAGATCTATCTGTCTCTGATCCATTGTTAAGAGCTGCCATCTGTTTGAACTGAGCTGGGCTTGAGTCATCAAATTCAATAGAGCTCCCATATCCAGCCACTTATTCCACCCAAACGGGACTTCACATGACTAGTATGGGAAAAAGTACGGGGATTTTTAACGGATCTGGTTTGTTTCGGTTGCTGTTGCTCAATCCGTTGGTTTCTCATTGCATGCGGGGGTGAGAATGAATGTCATGTTTAGAGGCCCAGAGTCTCTAGAGTCGAGGTACAGCAACAGTGTGGGAGCCCCCACGGAAATACCGTTGCTGTTTTTACTCCTGAACTGAGTTTAATTTAAAAACAGACGATTAGTGTATTGTCCAGATTGCATACTTATTTCTCTTCCAATAAACCACATGATCTGAATGTGTGCAGGAATAGTGAGTCGTGTGTAACACAAGCCTTTGACTACATATACTGACGCCACTCTGGAGGCTGTTAAAGTGTGCTAGTGTGTTTTAAGAGGGCTTCAAACCCATGGCCCACACATTTACCCTCACCACATCAAAGGTCCCCCTGCAGTCAAAAACTGGGTGGTCTTTTTTCAGCTGTGCGACCAATAAGCTCAAGAAAACAGGTAACCATGGACAACCAGACGGTTTGCACTGCTGTGCATATATAGCTGGATTAAGCTAGACTGAGTGGGTGAATCTCAAAAATCATGTCTGGGTCATGTTTTTCCCCAAAACAAAGAAATCACTGCTAAAATCAAATGACGATCATTAAGATTTTTAAGACGTGTTTACATTATGAGATTATTTTCATGCCAATTAAGAACATTTTCTCATCAAATACTTATTAGTGTACAATTATGTGTTCTAACCACTCAGTAAATCGTATCTACTGAAATTAAAGTCTGGATTAAAACTTCTAACTAGGCACAATAAGCAGCATGGTTATGCTTAATACTTGGTTTCTACTTCTTCTAAGTCATGCTCATCTCATTTGTCCATAATCACTCATTAATAAATAATCATCGTTCATATAGACCTGAATACATGCAAAATGTTCAGTGGTGGGGCACAGAACTAACCCAATTTTAAAATTGCTGGTGCACAAATGTCTCTTAATATTGGCAACATGCTTCAAGATATCTCAGAAACAGGTCTTAAAGACAAAGTTCAACCAAACAGGAATACTCTGTTACCATTTATTCAGTAGCCCTTAATTTCCATTCTATGAAGATATACTATGGGAAACAGTGTCTGTTTGGCTACCAACATTCTTCAAAATATCTTCTTTTGTGTTCTGCAGGAAAAAAAAATGATACAGGTTTGAGGGTAAATGCTGACACAAATTAAATTTTTGGGTGAACAAGAAAAATCTCAAATCATTCTCAAAACATTGGCTTCTTCTTTTTTTAAATCAAGACATGTTCTTCATGAGATTAACTTGAGCGTACAAGCAGCCACATTAACACAGCTCCAGTCACTTTAGTTTTTATTACAAGTAAGGATCTCTAAAGAGGCTGCTGTATGGATAATGTATGATACATGGAGCAGTGCTGTATAAATCTACTCTATACTACTCTTGTGAGCCGTCTTCACGGTTGATTTACTTTTCAATGTCTTTATGTTTCCTCTTTTCACTTCTTCCATGTGTCTTTTTCTTTGCTCTCTTGCTCAGTTTTCTTTTCCTCTACACCGTTCCTTTGTAATTGTCTGTATCTCCCATTCCTGTCCTCCCCTCTCACCTCCCTTCTCCTCCTCCTTCTTATCACCCTTCAACTTTTAAAGTCCTTTTCCTTTACAAATGCCTCTCTCTCTCTCGTTGTCTTTGGCCCCGCCGGCTCGTTCATCAGTTTGAGAGAGGCTTGGTACGCTGTGTTGTCGTATCCACATAAATCAGAGTCCCAGTACGACAAAGAACAGTAGAAACGTCCTGCTTTAGTTTGTCCTCCTACACTTCACTTATAGTCAAGGTTTCTTGCAAGGTCTATAATACCTAGAGAGCTATCCGTTAGCATTCCCATTCACATCAATGGAAGGTGCAGGAAGGACCCTTGAAAGTATGTAACCTGCATCTTACCATCTTTGCTAATGGGTTTGCTAATTTCACAGGTGAAAAAACGACTTTAATGTAATGTAAATAAGAAATTATTTCATGGAAATAGATTTCTGAATGACTGTCAATGAAGAAATGGCTTTTTAGGTGCATAGTTATGTAGTTACGACATCTACAAGCAGGGGCTAACTATGATTTCTAATCATTCTTGCACAAGGAACATCATATTTTGGTTTCATACAATCAATTACCAGATTCTCAATGATTCTGAAGCATTTTAGAAGATCTATCTATCCATTGTCTTGTGACTAACTAAAGGTCAATCAGCTTACCAAACATGAGTTGCATATGCCAGAACCTGCATTAAACTTGAGTTATGCTGCCTTTGGACAGATGGACATTCATGGAATGCCATTCTAATGTCTGTTAAACATCTGCCCGAACGGGGCTTTCAATGGAGGATGAGCAAATTTAGGAGTGTTTCCTGCAATTTGTAGAAGAGATAGAAGGTCATGGCAGTTGGAAGAGGAGCGGATGAAGAGAAACATAAAGCAGTGCTGCTTGTAAAAACTGCTTTTGGTTAAGCCTGTGTGAAATTAAAAAGACAGAATCTGGTATAAAACAGGAACATTGTTGAGATGTTTTGCTCTGGAGGAGTACACTAGGAGTGTGCAGTACACACAATTTAAAGTAATTTAAATCTCAACAACAGGCTTCGACAAAATTTTGAATTTAATAATAGGTTCTTAAACTTAAATAGGTTTGTTGTCTTTACAAGTTGTCAGATTTCTACTGTGACGTCAGCATGGCCTCACACTGTGTGTCTTGTGAGATCTTTTCAGCTATTTTTATTGTATGTTTGTACAGAGTTTCTTTTTTGAGAATGAACAGGTTTCTAGCCAACGTCCTTCGAGACGGTGAGAAAGCAAAACACAGATGCTGTACATCTGGACTTTGTGCTTGAGGACAGAGGTTGCTACTGCAATCAAGGCATCAAGATTTAAAAGACAACACACAAACACACTTTCCCCCAACAAGCAGTAAGGCAGCATCACAGTTTTAGAACAGAGTTGAATCAACAAACAAGTGCAGTATTCTTGAAATGCAGTTTTTAGCAGAAGGGTCCATCTATTTTCCATTTTCCAAACAACTTATTCTACACAGGGTCACTGGAAGCCCAATGTCACAGTCCCTAGGCAGAAATCAATTTACTTTGCAAACACCTTTCAACATATTGGTTAGTGTGCTGCTTTGAAGGGCATATGAACAACATCTCATGCACACTCATGGCCAGTGTTGGGGTAACTCAATACAAGTAACTTGATTTATGTAATGAGATACTTTTCAAGTAACTAGTAAAGTAACGCATTACTTTTTTCATTTTCAAGAAAATATTGAAGTTGCTTTTTTGAGAAATTAATGCCAGTTGTTTTCCTGTTTATTCACTGATTCTTCAGTCCTCATGTTGAGAGAAACTGAGAGTGCGGTGTAGCCGAAGACTGATTTATTATACTTTTGGTGTGAAAGAGCTATTACAGTTGCTACAAATATAACCTTTGTTTTTGTGTTATTAAAATCAATCAAGCAAGTTTAACCCAAGTGATAGAAAGTAATTTTAAAGTAATGCAACAATATAACGCAGTGCAACGTAATGTAATGTAACATAACGTAACATAACATAACGTAACATAATGTAACATAATGCAACGTAACACAACGTAGCGTAACATAATGTAACATAATGCAACGTAACATAACGTAACATAATGTAACATAACACAACGTAGTGTAACGTAATGTAACATAACGTAACATAATGCAACGTAACATAACGTAATATAACATAACGTAATGTAAAATATCATAATGTTACATAACGTAACATAGCTCAATGTAATGTAATGTAATCTAACGTAACATAATGCAAAAATGATTTAAAAAGTAAGTTGCCCCACAACATTTCACCATTTACCACAATAATTCACCTGTATAATGTGATAATTATGCATGTCATGATATATTTATTTATTAAATCACATTGTCATCCTTTAAAGAAATACATGCTAAACATACTTAACATACTAAAGCACATGTACAGTTCTTGACTACAATTTTACCCTTTAACAATATATTTACGCAATTACAAAATTAAAGATTTTATTGACTTGTAAAACTGACTTGCCCCTTTTGCAAATGAATGACTAAGGTAAAAGCTCTCTCCAGATCTCCAGAAAACTTTATTTCTTCAATTCTCTTACCCAAGGCCTTCAAAATACATATTTTCCAGATGATTTCTCACAGAGCTGGCACCATTTATCTTAAATGAAGCTCAGTTTCCCTACACAGGCATTACAGTAAATGCAGAGCTTTGAAGGTGTGGCTTAGCATGTATTAGCTGAGCTTCTTTTACATGGAGGCTTTATTCCCATAAAACATGTCAGCTGGCCTGGCTGAGTGTTGACAGAGGGGTTGGAAGGAAGGCAAGAGGACTGGTGTGGATCTAGGGAATATCAGATGGAGAGCAGAATGAGTGGTGAGGGGGATGTAAGCATTTCTACAAGCTTTCTCACACAGCAAAGCAGAACAACATGTTTCAGCCGCCTTTCATGTCAAGTCAGAAGTGTCTGCGGAGCGGCAGGATGAGTGCTCGGGGTAATATAAGGCTACTGAGCAGAACTAGACCTTCTAAGATGTGCTGACGTGAAAAAAGCAGCAAATGTGACGAGAACTCAAATGGTAAATAGACACCTCCACTAAATCTCCGACACTAAAAGCCGAAACTTTACCAAGAGCTACTGGTTATGTATAATTTATATAACAGATAGTTCTGGCTCTGGGTGTTTACTGATCAAAATAGAGTTACAGGCCCGATGAAATACATTTGTGTACTAAGTGTGTGTGTGGTTCCCTACATTGTTGGGACCAAATATCCCCACAAGGATAGTAATATGAGTACATTTTTTTAGTACCCATGAGAAAAATCATACAGAATTAAGTTTTTTGAAAATCTAAAATCGATAGGATTAGGATAAGTGGGTAAAAAACTGTTTATAGAGTATCAAAACTATTCCGCATATGGGCTATCTATATAAAACATAGAAACCAAATGTGTGTGTGTGAGGGAGAGAGACGGGAAGAGAGAATAAGAATTTACAGACTGTTATATAATGGGCCATTTTGAGTTTGATATTCATAATATCACACACTAGCATTTACAAGAACTCACAGAGCCTTCACAGGGACTATATCTACTGGTGTAAGGATTAAACTTAAAAAATGTTCTTAATAAAACACAGTTTTAATGAAAACGATTCAGTTTATTTCAGCTGTTAATTTTCGCTTAATACAGCAGTTCTTTTTCTGCAGTCTGTGACAGTATATGGGAGAGAAACGTCAGAGGCAGGCGTTTAGTCTGTCACCCCCATTTTTCATTCTTAATTGGTGAGTGTGACAGATCTGACAGAAGAGGGTGAGATTTCAGCAAAAGCATTTGATATCACATTCTAAAATCAGGTTATTTGGAGTCGCCAAGTGAGACGCCACCTTTAAACTACACCGCGTCTTTATAAAGCTGCTGTATATCATTTACAGATGAGAGAGCACAGCCACATACACACAAAGGGTTTTTATAAAGCTCTTAACCACTTGCATTAAATTGCCACAATACTGGGAATGATAACAGTGCTGCATTATAAGCCCAAAAAAAAGATTATTCTTTCAAGCCCATCAGTCAGCAGGGTTTCAGACTAAGCATGACTAGGCAGTCGCTGGATCCTAAAATTAAACATTTAGAAGGCAACTGATTGTTTTAGGGCCATCAATTATTAGGCATGAGTTAATAATACTACTACTAATACAAATGTGTACTTAGACCAGAAATTTAATGCAACAATTAAAAAAAAATATCACAGACACAATGCAAGAACGTGTTTTGTGACTCAGTTGCAAAGCCTGCTTTATGGACTGCTATTGACTGTAAGATAAATGATAGACTGAGGGAGCGGTAACATTTATATGCTGTCAGATTGTATATGCATGCCAAAATTTTACAGTTGAAATACTGTAATTTCAAAAGGTATCTGCGCAATCAGGAGGTTTTTTTTATGATTGAAAAATCTACAAAAATTTGGATAAACTATTACTGAAATTTGAGCCGGATCTCATGGCAATTCTTACATATTTTACAAGGTGGCTAATTCGTATAAATTCGCATGACTTCACTCAATTTGCTAAATTGTACTTATTTTATGAGTTGCCAATTCGTATGAATTTGCATGAATGACCTACACCCCGCCCCTAAACCTACTGTACCAATCACAGGGGTTTTAGACAAATCTTACAAAATTTGCCACCTCATAAAATACGTATAAAATGGTTGTGAGACTGTGTTGGAAATTTCATTAATGTGACCACACATTTATGACAAAATTTATATATATATATAGCTAGATGCTAGAGGAAATGTAAAAATATTTAAATGGAAGCTTTTACTGCAAATATTAATTTGATCAATAAATGGGCATATTATGTTAATCATTTAATTATAGTATTTTAAATCAACTTACAGCTATGATATATTTTAGATATGAATTTCTGCTTTGTCACCCATTTTGCACATTTATTTCTGCCGCTCTCCTTTATAGTCAGTGCAATCTTAAATGAGCTAAAAAGAAATTGTAATATTTTATCCACTAGAATACCATGTATTACAACAACAAAGTCTGTTATGAATTTGTATCCTAAACCACAAACTGTCATCTTAACATGTCAGTATTTATGCTTAAAGTCACTGTTATACGACTGAAAATGATTCATAGTTGCGTGAGTCAGTTGTTACACTGATTCAAAGTGATCAAATGACTCACTTAAAAGAAAGAGTCATTCATTTGTGAAATAGACATTGCAGAACTGTTTGTTTTTGTATTTTTAGGTCACTGTTGCAGCCCTGACTGGGGATTGTTGATTGCAAGATCACAAAATGCTGTGTGATCATTATACAAGCACACACACACGCCACATACTGTAAAGGCACACTGATTTACACAACACATGACGCACACTCTCCCCAGATGGAGCGTGCTGGAACGGCCGCCCGGCCCGCCGGGAAACCGTGAGTTGGCGGGGTGTTCTGGCATGCTCATAAAATCACTCACAGTTATAGCAGTGTTTCAGAGCAGCACGTCTTCAAACACACACACGCTGTCACATAAAAACAACGGTTACATGTTCAGGTGAGAGACACAGATGTCACATACTGCAAACACATGCAGCTCACCTTCACGCATTACATTTGCATTTATTAATCTGCCAGATATTTATATCCAAAGCACGACACTGTGTATTCGAGTGCATACATTTTTTAGCAGTATGTGTGATTCCCTGGGAAATCAAACCTGTGACCTTGGCATTGCAAGCTACCAGGAGCTAGTTTTTGGGGTGGCATGATGACAGCATATATCATGCAATGGTGTTGCTATACTGTTTATATTGAGAGTGATAAAATTCCCAGGGCTCAACAATTAGGATGGCCGATAAGTCCCAGAGAGAGTTTAATAAGTTTGCTCACCACTAAATATCTTACATTTTTACGCCTTGAAAATTCTTAAAGTGACATTTTGTACTGTAAAAAATATACTGTAAACATACAGTATTACTAGCAGTAACTTACAGTAACTTACTGTAGATTTAATTTTTTTTTTTGTTCTGTAAAGATAAAGACTTTTTAATGTTAATTTATCTTTGAACAAACTGTTGCCAATAAATTTGATAAATATACATTTACAGTAATTTACTGGCATTCAGCTGCATAATTACAGTAAATCTTTTTACAATAAGTATCTTAACAGTTATGGAAGGTTCCATGAAGAACAGTAAACATTCATGGAAGGTTTTTACTGTGTGATAATGTTCTTAAACATAAAAATAAATGTTCTTAATCAACTACTATGCTTTTAAACGAAGAGGGAATCTTTCCATTTGCACAAAAGGTTTCTTTATAGTGGAAAATAGTTCTTTAAAATTATGTTTACTTTAAAAAAGGGCTCTTTTAAGAACTTTTCAAAAGTTAAAAAAAAATAAATGTTTATTTAATGGCATCAATGTGAAAATTGCTAACTGTTATTAAAAGTGTCTTATTTAAACACATGTTCCACTTTTTCACAGATTTCTTATTATAGTTGCTCAATTTAAACTATCCATTTTATAATGATATTAATTATAATTAATTTTAGAATTAATTTCTGTGTTATGTAATGTGAATGTTTTTGCAGTGATGCTAGATTTATAAGTAATTTGTATCTTGTTGTTTGGCTTACATCAATCAAGTAAAATATGTACCAATTGCTGTGAGACAGGGCTGCCTAAACACAAGTACGGCTGAGGGTCCAATCTATCCCAGGTCAGATTTTTTAATTAAATTATATGCAGTATCCAGTTCATAACTTTAACAGTCCACCTATAGAGACACGATTCAACTAAAAGGCAGAATATAAATGAAAGTAACTGTGGCCATGTGGTAAACTGATGATAAAGAATTGAGGGACTTCATACGAGTGTTCATTACGAGGCCATCTGTTCAGTGGCAGTATAAGTGTGTCCCAAACACTGCCTGGGATCTATGTGTGTGTGTATATATGGACACACTTGCATGCCAGTAAGCTCTCGCTTTCCAAACACATCCCACCTGTCAATGTGACTGTCAGTATCTGCTGAAACATATATGCACATACATATTTACACTTCTATAACAGCGCCATACCTGTCAGGGGACCCCACGCAGCCTAAGACTTATGGACAAGTAAGACTAAAGGACAAAACAGCTAGCAGACAATTTGACCGAATGTAGCATAACACCAGTAGTATTTACTACTTTACTCACACTTTAGCTTGGAGACGAATTTATCACTATAAGCTATGACTCTTGCCTCAATAAACTCCTAATTTGCTGCATATTTATAGTTAGTAAGGTAGTTGTTAAGTTATTTTGTAGGAGTAGGCCCTGATAGCAAATGTACATCTAGGAGACGTCTTTTTGATGTCTGCATTTACTGCAAGACATACTATTTAGGTTGTTTGCTCATCTGCAATTTGTCTATTTGACGTCTACTTTTAGATGTCAATTAGACGTCTATTAGATGTCTTTAAGATGTATTTAAGATGTTTATGACTTAGAATGTAAGTTAAAATAACATCTGAAAGACGTCTGCCAGACATTTGTAAACAGCAGACGCTTTCCAGATCAAGAGATCTTTAACAGACATCTTGCAGACGTACATGTGCTATCTGGGGAGATGCAAAATATGTGCACTAATAAACAATCCATACAGAAATTTAACCTATATTTTTTATGTTGAGCCTTTAATAAAATGATTTATATATTTCTGTCCCATAAAAATGTGTATGCTTTGGCAACATTGTATGGTATGAGTCAGGCCAACATTGCTTTGTTGACTTTGAGCCATGTTTAGCCGTGATGCTCTTGAGGAGACGTAGCTTCAGATCTAGCATGTAGCATTTTTTTCTTGATGTTTAACCACTTGACCAAGACTGATGGATTTTTTCCACAATAATCACACAGTGTTGCCATAAAGCAGTACTGTGAACTCACTGAAGCATCAAAGGGCCTGGAGTAACCCGGGGTTAAGTGTCTCGCTCAAGGACACAGTGGTGGTCACTCTTGGCTTGCTTATTGCTTCTCGCAGAAAATTTGTTTCACCGCATTTATCGAACAAGACTGTGACTGACTCTGTAAAAAAGGTTAATGCTGAAGCAATCTTGGCTAAATAAATGTAGGCTATTTAACAACAAAAAGTTATTGGTAACACTTTAGAATAGGTAACACTTGTTAACTATTAACTATGACTTATTAATTTGCTGCTTATTAATTGTTGTTAAGATTAGTTGTAAACACATAACTTTGAAAAAAAATGACAATGTTGCATAACATCAACTGAGGTGGACGCTTTTCTGTAGTATTGCCAAGTAGAATTTTTAATTTATTAATTTTTTTAATGGAAAATTATTGTTTTTCCACGACTTAAAACAAACTCCCCCTTCTTGAGAAATGTGATTTCAATGAAGGGACAACTAGTTTGGGGCTAGTTTGGATTCGCAATTGACCCTTCACAAAAACCCACCACCAAACCCATTTTAAGATTCCTATTTACCTAAATCAGAAAATAAACATGAATGAACATCAGAAGGTATTTCATTTGAAACAACATTAAAACTAAAAGTTTTAGGTCAACCAAAGTAAATCCTACTCTCCTGTCTAATTTGTTTTCAGACAAAATAGCAGATTTGGCGTTATGATTGTTCAGGTCACCTGCCAATCAAACGTCCTGGGCTGGCTTTATTTTGCAGACCTGGTAACACTGTTTATGGATCAGTATATCAACCTTGGGTAGTTTCACCAAGAGTAAAATGTAAATGCAGCTATCAGATATGTGTCATCTTTCAAAAGATGTAAGCTGGTAATCCAAAAAAGTTTGTTCAACTAATCAGAATTGAAATCAAATCAAAACCTGCAGTGTGAATGTGGCCTCATACACTTATAAGGTTAAATGTGTCCTGCTTTTTGGATAAATTCAGCTAAATTAATTGTTTTAAAGTGCTCTTGATAATATTCACTAGGATTTGGAACGTATCCGTGTAATGACCTCTGTAAAAGGCCCATGACAAGATCCTGTGCAGCTGCCTGTGATCTCTCCGTAAAGCCAATGATTGCAGCTAGTACACGGATTTTACTACGCTTTACTGGTTAGGTCCTAATTCACATTATAGTTACAGCCTCTTATAAATGTAGAGACAAGCAATTTCTGCAAGGAACAAGCACACTGTGTAACTACTGATCACTAAATTTGATGGAATATCATAAAGTTTCACAAGCTGAACCGTATTATCAGCAGTGTGTCTCAACTGATAAACTCACCCAGATAAAATGTGAAGACTCTGCACTTATTTTGCCTTTGGGGGGAGCAAATGCGGAATATAGAATAACCATAAACCGAAATTCCCAGAAGTCCCTGCATTGCATTTCAAAATTAGCTTGAATCTGATGTTTTTTTCCATTTCTGTTATGTTTATTAGGGTTATATGATACATGTAATGTTGTTAAATAAATGTTTATTGCACATTTCAGTTTAATTAGTCTAACCATGATGCTGTTTAGTGTTTGTGTGAAAAAAGCTAAAAGCTGAATGTGATTGGCTTTGGTTCATCATGTGACACCCCCCACCCATTGCATTTTGTGTATTTTAAAGGTACAAAACAGATTTCAGTACTTAAATAGGTTGGTATATTAACATTATTTTTGTTAATGAAATAACTGTAAATGTAACTTTTTTACCAGAGATTTTTTTTTTTTTTACAGTGTATTATTAAATGTACTTATTTCTTACAATAAATTTGTTAACATGGTTAAAAAGTTGATCATGACAAAAGCATATACTATAATTTTTGAGAAAACTAAATTAAATTGTCTCAGACTTGAGCATCTTAATTTTACGTTAACCTTTTTTAATAGGCAAACTTGAATAAAGGTTGAGACAACGAGTACTAATAAAATCAAAACTCTCTTCTTTGCTACAAACTCCTCTGTACTTTAGCATCAGTATTTCAAAATAGTTGTAAAATGGCAATTATATTATTGCGTAAAAATCTACCACAGATAAATCTACCATTAAATGGCAAATAAAAACAAAACCAACTGTGACTGACTGCTCATTTTCCATGTCAGTCACAGAATCTTTCTGTCTATATACCAGTACAAGCTGCAAAAAGGACCAGACCTTTTACCATTCGGTCAGAGGTCTGGCTATACCAGACTAAGCACAGCAACAAGCTGAAAATTGAGGAGACGAAACGGCATGTAAAAGAACAAAATACTACACACACACCCATCTTTACAAAGGAATGGCCAGAGGCTCTCAGCCACTTGAGCAACTACTGACACACGGCCAGAGAAAGACGAAGACACATCAGAGCATCAGGCAGCCTGTAATCATAGTCTGACCTCTCTACAATTATCGCCATCTCGCAGGAAACAGCAGGCTGTCCTGCAACTAATACATAATTCGCAACTCACAGCCAAGCAACACACAAACACAAGCTGACCAAAAGCAAGTGTCTGTTCCTCCGAAAGCCAAGCTTATGTTCGGAGAGGAAAACTAACTGACTGCTTACTGAATGCTGTAAGGCTACTGACTGCTATTTTAAAACAGGGAGTGAAACAGTATGCAGTGATGAATGTTAATAACAACTGTCACAAGGTGTCTGAAATTAACAATAATACATTTTAATCAGATTTTAAACTAAGGGACTGAAAAAAGTTAAGATAAAAGATAAACTCTCAACTCTTGTTCTCAAATACATTCTGAAACACACACGGGATAGATGCATTTGATTTCAATTGTTTAATTGATTAAACATCTTAATTTTGGGGATTTTATTTACAATAATTTTTAAAAACATTATTCTCATAATTTGAGTTCAAAGTTCTTTTTGTTTTAAGACCAATTATGGTAAAAAAAAATTTTATA
>JAUYWG010000033.1:20711775-20730068 GCA_034779775.1 Enteromius afrohamiltoni
GTGATGTTCATATTTTAAAAATATTTATATATATATATATATATATATATAAATATTTTTAAAATATGAACATCACATATTTGTCTTATATATATACATAATAAATATACATGGTAAAAACATATTGTATGAACAAAAACTTTGAATGCAATTATTCCTTTGACAGCACTAGTTTACATATATATTTATATGAAAATAAACTTATATTATATATTTAATATAGAAATGAATATCACTACACTGGGATTTAAAGGCACTTATTCAATATAAACACTAAAAGGTGAGAATATGAACTGAATTAAATAAACATAAACTAAATAAACTGGCTTGAGCTGAATAATGTCACTATTGTCTACTGTAAAGTTGCTCATAACTGAATTAAACTTGTTGATTAGTTTTGCAACATTACTGTTATTTTCCTAGTTATTAATGTGAAGCTGCTTTGAAACAATCTGTGGGTGGTCATGTCAAAGTGTCTGTGATACTCTTGTCTATAGAAGAATAGAAGATTTATTGCCAGGTTCTTCGCCACATTTTATGATCAGCCAGGTAAAAACTCGAATGGTTAGAAAAGTAACAGAACACTTCTCCTCAGTGGGCCGCATTATTTGACGCATCATACACATTTGGAGCGCGAACACTGTGAGACGAGTAAATGCTTAGTGTTAGGAGTTTGTACAATGGAAATGGAAATATTGACGCTCACCTTTGCTACAGTCAATTCTGCTGTCTAAAGGTTTTCAGAACATAATTAATATTGCAATAATACTGTAAATGAATGAATTAGGCTTTATTTCAGATTTGCTCACACAAACAGAAAGACACTGTGCTGTCATTTTGACCTTAAATCTGACAGAAAAAAACTAAAACTTACCAATCAGAGAGAAAGAGAATGACAGAGAGAAAGAGGAGGCAGTGAACCCTAGTGGTCAAAGTGTGCACTAGGGCAGACTGAGGACAAAGGCTATGCATATTGCAATACTAATGTTACTATTTCTGTAGCATACAGTATATATATACTATGTACAGTAAGCACATTTTCTGCATACAAAGATGGATACAGATGACTTACAACATCGTAAAAAAGGCAACGTAATGCATTATATATCATTACCTACACGATTTTTCCTTTTCTCCTCATCAGGATTGGTCTCAGGCAGTTTAAAATAAAAATAGATGTCAATATGTAACAATACGACAAATGTAGAGCCCTTGTTTTAAAAAGATTTGTGCCAGAATCTGATCTTAAAAATAAAAATTCCCTCCAAAAAGTGTGTCTGCGAGCAGCGCAGTGGCAATGTATTCTATACGCTCACTCCGAATGCAACAAGTCGCTGTGCATCCGAGACACTGGCAGCTGCGTTCAGCCTCCCCCGAGACTGATTAAATTGGAATTTATGATGCTAATCTTTGTTTTCGCACAAAAGGGCCGACGCATCCTTGAAAAGAATGCAGCATGTATATTTAATGGCACACTGTATCAGTGAAGACTGTCGCTCTGATGACTTCCACAACCAATTAGTGACAAATTCTCATTCATGACTCTGAACTGATATAGTAAGGAACAGGTTTGACTTGACTCAAACAAAGCAATATGGTGTCTTGCTTCCTATTAGTTGTAAGTAAAAAGTGTATGAACTGTTAGGGAGTGTAAGAATTATTAAACACAACATAATCATTTACCAGATTCATTTTCGTAATGTGTCATGAATTTCTATGTAAAACTAAATATATTATGGGTAATAAAGGAGGTGGGATTTGAATGGATGGATGTCACGATTGAACATTTTGTTTTGTTTTTATTGTTCATGTGACATAGGTAATATCAGCAGAAGTCGTTTCACTTTAATGAATCTCTTGGTTCAATTAAACTTGTGTTAAGTTCAATTACAGATATTTTACGAATAAAAACACAAAAATCAATATAAGTATTACATACAACTGTCAAGACATTTTTGTTTATTCATTGATTGATTATTTATTTTTCAATTCATTGATTCCTTTTTTTCTATGTTTTCTTATTTATTTTATTTTACTTATTTTTTTTATCAGAGGATGACAATGACTGTTAGGTACTTTTCCTTTGTGCAAGTTATTAAAATGATTGTAAACCTTTTCTGATTTAAAATACCTTAACCATAATGCTAACACTCGACTTTTTACATGACAAATAATGAACAATAGTTCTAAAGCATATATGTTAATTTCAACATTCGCATAATTTACATTTTAACATAAAAGGTTAACATGCAAAAGATCTTGAGTTAACAATGAACATTTTTACTGCTAACATTAACAAAGATTAACACATACTGTCTTGGTTGTTGCGTTAATCAACTATTGTTAACTAATGATTAGTTAACCCTTAAATGAGGTCACGAATCACCTCTCAACACCCAGACCCACAATCCACCTCCATCCAAAGCTCAACGTGCTTTCCTCTGCTCTTTCTCTGAAAGATTACAATAATAAAACAGAAATTAAAAACAAGTAATCTGGATTTTCTGCTTGAGCCGTTAATAATGTCTAACAGCTGTCACATGCAGCACAAGCACACGCGGCGGTTGGCCCGAGACCGCCTGGTGAGAGGGAGACAGACAGAGGGAGAGACGTTCCCTTCACCTGCGGGTCCACTAAACATCCCTTTTGCTTGTCTTGTTTAATGGTTTATTCTTCGAAAGCTGCTTTATTTTAAGGGAAGTGTGAGCTTCCGCTGTTGAAGTGTAAAACACGCGGCAGGGTTTGAAAACGTGATACGGGTGATGTGATACAGGAAGGATTGCCCGCCCAGCTTGTCTTCTTTGTGTAGGGTTGCCGTGCCCGTCTGACCTGCAGCGTGGGGGGACGCCACGGTGGCACAGTGCCACGCCGCATACACACGCTTATCAAACTACATATGAACATTACACAGACTTCCATTGTTCCTGTATCAATCAAGCCAGTTACAATTACTATAAACATTCTACACTGTAAGATATAAAGCTCAGTTTATTTTAAGGTATATATAAGGTATATAGCCTCAGTTAAATCTTAATTTAGTAGTTAGTAGGGTATTTGTTAAGTTTAGGTCTTGGGTAGGAGTAGGGATATAAAATATGGTCATGTGCCTTATAATTACTAATAAACAGCCAATATGTTAATAATAGGCATGCTAATAAGCAACAATAGTTATAAGTGAGAACTGGTCTCTATACTAAATCAGTAAAAAAAACTTTTTTTTTTTGTTTTTGTTGTAATTGAAAATTCAGTTTACAGGCACTAAAACACAATACAATACTGTGTAAAATTACTGTATTATTAAACTAAATTGCAATCAGTCATTCATATGACAATGCTGTAAAATATCCTCAAACTGAATAACTAAAAAAGGACAAATAAAACAAGTAAAATAAAAGTCATGACAATTTAGATTTCTCTAAATTGGTATTGGTATTTAGATTTCTCTAATTGGTATAGACTAACTCTAACTCTACAAACTAACCCTAACACAGATCAGTGTTTTTGTATTGAAAGACACCAGGTTATTTACTTCATATATGGATTGTTTTTACCATCTTGAATGGATGATTTAAATAGATAACTTAGCTAACTTATGGGAACAGTTCTACAACAGAAATCGTTCTATTGGCAATTGTGCACACATCACATATACACACAAACTAACTCACCAAACAGACAAAACTACAGCTGATTCTGCCCCGGCAGAGCAAATAACTGTTAAGCAGATTAGTATATTAAGAACAAAATGATACACAAAAACATACTGATGTAGAATATAATACAATTTCTGAACTCAGCAGGTAATAGACACATTGTTGGTTTCAATGTAATGTCACATAAGTAAAACACTGGATCAGTCTGGAATTCTTGGACCAGTTTGTAGCAAAAGGGTAAAGGTTTGTTCACATTAAGTACAATAACTTTAAAGAAAACTAAAATAATAACTAAATAAGCATGAACGCCAGTGCATAATAGCATTCTCTTTATTATAAGCATGAATTGCGGTTTTGTCATCTTTTTTTTCATCAATTTTGATTGGTTGATTGTCAATGGTTTTATCGTTTAACAGCTGGAAAAAAAAATCGGAAACTGCTTCTAATGATACTGTTCCTCTGTCTCATTATTTATTGCTATCGTTGTGGTGCATTTCACTGAATTGGAACGATTATTCAAACTTTATTGTTATAGTTAATGTGCCTGGTGCTGTTTTCAGCCAGCGGTCCGTTTCTCAAAAGCATCGTTAGCAAACTATGTTTGTTAGTTCCTCTGAACTCTATTGGTATAATGACAAAACTTGCAACCAAAGTTGAAACAGCCCCAAGTTGTGTTTTCTGTAGAAAAAGCCAGCCATGAGAATATCTGTCTAGTCATGTCTTCAGCAAACACACACCAGCCACGCTCATAACGAAACATAAAAACACTCAAGAACTGATTGGTTTGCGGAAACTTTGTGTGGAATTGAAGCTCTGTGGTTGAAGAGGAGGAGCAAGTTATTATATGTTTGATGAAAGATTAATACAGAGACGTCCTTTTTTATTAATGCGCGCTAAATAGTTTTTCACACAGCGAGCAGGTAAGTGCTTTACACAAAAGGGCGCATTTTGATTTTTATGTTTTTTTTTTTTAAAGCAGGCGGGATAAGAATAGAAGCGATTTCTAACAATATCAGTGAAGCCCTTGATGTGGGCCCCAAAAACTGCAATTTCAGATGGAAGTGAGAGAGACTTTATGGCTTGCCAACCTCATATCTCCTTACAAACCCCTCCATCAGGCCTGCCATAAACACCAGACACGCTTTCATAACACCACTAAACACCTGTGCCTGCCTTAACGTCCCCTTACCCCCTCGTCTGAGACATTCACGCAGCGAGCCCTTTAATAAAATCTCTCAGTACAGTTATTTATTCCCCTCTGGAAAGCAAAACACAAGGGTAAGCGGCAGTCAGCAGGGTTAACCTGTAAACAGAGAAGGGTTGCTGGGATATCCAGGCAGGACATAAGAATGAGGGGACAGACAGGGACGTTTTCCCCCTCCAAGACAATAAAAGAGGAGGGAGGGTGTGTTTTTTATCTTTGAGCAACATGCTGTAAAACACACACAAAGCTGTGATCGGAAACAATGGTCCTGGGCTGTGTGTGTGTGTGTGTTTGTTTGTGGTTTGGGGGGTTGCAGGAAGGAAGCCAACTCAACCCCCCCAGACAAGACATGGTAAGAAGAACAAGAGAATCAAGAGTTTGGAGGAAATGGAGACCAAATGCTTAATGCAACATCAAGCCTCAATAACAATATGCTTACACATGAGAATGCTTTCAAATATGGATATTTCTAAAAAGGAAACCACTTTAGAAACCAGGCACATAAAGAGTAGAAATAGGCCTAGCTAGATCTGTGTTTTTGATGCTAAGGTGTTTGTGGTGTTGGTAACGTTTAAACTGATTTAAACTTGCTATAGGGATCATTTATTGGCTCAAGCCACACTTTTTGGTGTTGAAGGTTCGAACGGTTCTTTTAAAATCTGTTCACTGAAATTCTTCAAGGAACCCAAGACGGTTCTTCTATGATATTCTGGTCTCTAGATATGAAGGTAGTCCAAATCTCAATGCTAATCAGGAACACCTCAGTTACAAATGAACGGGATTCTAAAGAAGAAACCATGACGAAGTCACATTTCTAATGCTCAATTGAGATTCATTTGTAACTGTTACAGGTATGGTGCTGTGCCACAAACATTTCCCAGAGATCAGCACAAACGACTTCTATCAAAGCATCAAAGCAAAAGGAACAACCGAAATAACCAAGAGGAGAAGTGAAATTGAGAGCTTTCTCCGAAATGAGCCCACATTTCATAAGTCTTTGAGGAACATCGCCGTTTCAAAGCCGAGAGAGCGTTGCGACAGCAGCCTCTGTCTCTACAAGCCTCCGAGTCCAATAGCAGCTGAATAATAAAGCCTCTGAAAGACACCACAGAAGGTCTTTCACTGAGCCTGGATCCCAACCTGCATCTGAATGCATTTGTACATCAATTCCCTGAAATATTCATGTTCTTTGTAAAGAATTCATGTGAGGCCGTGAGGGAGGCAGTCCCTGGAGGGATAGAGCAAATCCACTAACGCAGCTACACCCCCTTTACGCCTGCGGGACGCTATTGACCGGTCCGTTCGCTTAATGAGAGAAAAACGGGTTTGGTGACCGTCCAGCTTGCTTTGCATGACCATGGTGCTTTTCTTAGCTTGGCCTTAATTAAATAAACAGTGGTATTTGTTAAGTTACACATAAATTAGTGGAAGACTAATAACTTTTTGAATTTAGGCATTTGTTAATATTTTATTGCTGAATAATAGGTTGATTGACACTGTGGTGCTCTCAGAGCATTACATTGTTTTAGCTGAATCAGCTCAGTTGGTATCTGTTTGTCCACCAAATGGCAGACAGGAGGAATGTTCAGGATACAGAAATTACACATTTTGCCCTTAATGGCTGATGTCATTAAAAACATGTGCATGTTTATGTAGTTTATGAGGACACAAAATTGTTTAATGACATGGGTATGACAGTACGAAAGTGATTTATGAGGACCTTTTCAGTGTCCCGGTAATTCAAAAGACTTAAAAAATACTTTTTTTAATCTAAAAATGCAAATAGTTTCCTGTAAGGGGTAGGTTTAGGTGTAGGGTCAGTGTAGGACAGTATAAAAACCATTACGCCTATGGAGAGTCCCCATAAATCACAAAAAACAATGTGTGTGTGTTATTTAGCTAAAAGGTTGTCAGTCAGTCAATGATATTTTTGTTGTTGTTTTAAATCTCCAATTTAATTCTGTCCAGAAAATCAGTCTATCATTAAAGTGCATCCCGTTTCACTCATCCTGCTAGATACAAACTGCAATGTAAAAACCTGAGCTTTCTATCAACCTTAGACAATGTAAAATTGCCCTTCGTCATCCCGGTCTATAATGAAGGTGTGTGGTGGTGGTGTGGTAATAACACACAGGTTGAATGTCACCACATGAATCATGCATGAGACATTGTTGAGACAGTAAAATTCCAGACAAAGCTATAAAACTCTGAGCTCTGCGAATTTTATCTCTTGCTACAATACTTCACCTGTCTCAATCATTGAACAGTGATGACAGTTAAGGGCACGGCTGCATGGTGGCGCAAGCTGTGAGTGTACGACCAAAAGACATTGTCATATCCGGTTAACAGCACACCTGCACCCTTTAGCTAACATTAGCCTAAATACTCATTGGCCAAGACCAAATGGACACATCTACCACTATAAATATAACAGTACATGAGTGTATGGAAACAATGCCTCATTGTAGATATTTTCATATTTGATTCAAAAATAACAGATCTCTTTTTAATACATTTTAGCAGCCTAAATTGGATTTTAATAATCTAAAAACGCAATAATTAGTCTAAATAGCTAACTCATAATGTTCAATAGGTTTTAGAAACCTGTTTGTTCCCAAAACCATCTAAATGCAAGACAATATGAATGTGACTTGGAACACTGAGGCCTTAGTTGCGCAAAACAAGCATAGTATTTATTAAACTTATTTAAATGCATTATTGTCTATGGATGGTAGATTACCTAGGTATAGCATTAATGATGAACAGTGCAAAATGGACCATGCTGATCTTTGGTCATTAAGGAAATCTAATTACTCATTATTACAGTAACAGTGCAATACTGTATTTTGCTAAAATAATCGGAAAGCTTAGGCTATTAACTTTACTCATGAACGTATTCCATCGGTAATGCTCAAATATGAAATAACTACAAATGCTATTAAATAAAACAGTAAAAAAAATAAAAAACAAATGTCACTTAGGCTACATTCTGGTAGCTTTCAAAGCGTTCGTTGCTTTAATCTGTTCTTAAATCGTGAGGAGTAATTATAATCTACCTTAAAGAAAACATTAGCTGTCCCAATATCATCATAACCGTTACCTGTCACAATTCATATTAAATCGAGATGCGCTCATCCTATATTATCAAAATCACACCTCCACAATTCGGTGCATGTAGACACAGGGATTTTCTGTCTTAAGTTCGGATTTAATCAGCAAGGATACGAACATAACAAACAAAAAGGTAATATAGGCTTATCTATCTACGTCTGTTCAATGTAGCACAAAAGGAGCAAAATAATAATATAAATAAATAAACATATTTTAGAGTATACCGTGTGGATCTTGAATTGTGGATAAAAATGTATTTGATGTTAGGCTACATTATAGATTTTTCATTTAAAAAAAATCCTAAACATACATAAGCAACAGCTAATCAAATGCAGGCCTAATCTAAACATTAACATTCGCTGTTCTTTGAAATAGTGTGTCAAATCTTGACTGTGCTTTCACAGAAACGCCAGCGAATCAGAGAAAAAGCAACAAACCTGAATGCGCCGCCATCGGTAAGTGAGATGGATAATATTTCCCGGCTGGAAAATGAGGCGCATGTTGCACAGAGCCGTGGCCGGAGGAGGAGATGCGAGAGGCGGCGCGGTGCACTAGAGTGGCCCGCTCTGAAAGGAGATGTGCTGGAGCGGAGAAATCACGACCCTCCATTCCAAAGAAAACAGCAGATATAATCCAAAATCAAGCGGAAATCAGATGAAGCCTTTATACTGTAATCCGTCTGCGTTTGCTTTAGTGGAAAGCTCGCCTCTCCTGCTCAGGTTGAAGTCCTCAATCATCTTTTCTACAAAGAAAGAAAGAAGAGACGTTATAATCTCGGTATGGCACAGCAGCACAGCTGGCATGCATCTGCTTCATGCTCTCAGTTCTCATCGCGTAAAAGAAAACGGCGATATATATTGAGCCCTAATTTTGATGCACATTCATTTACAGAAGAACAGCATTAGTATTTTTTAAGCGTCCATTGAAATTATGTAAAAGAGATGTGAAAAGGCCATGGATGGCAGTGATTGAATAGGCCTAATAGAGACCGATCTTTGGTGTATGGATACGTGATAAAGATGCACACCTTTTTTTAGTACGGAGAAAAAAATATTTTAAAATGAAATATTGTCTTCATTTTTCATGTGCAAGCATATGCTGGCAAACAAACGATATGAAACCAATGATCTTGACAACAAGTGACATTTTTTTTCTCCAAAATAATGGATGCATTGACTTTAAACCTAGTCTCTGATTTATTGACTTGAAAGGACTATTATTAGTCTGATAAAATAAATAATATGGTGTTTTTAGATACGTGCATGATGTGAAAGAAAAATAAAATTATGATATTGATTAGATGCACCGAAATGAACTAATATTAAAACAACAGTTGTGGTATTTTATGTCATATATCATAATGTCAATATTTAGTTTTGCATATAGCATACATGCACTGAATAAACATGGCATTAATTGACTTTTAATAAATAGCATATACACCAACCCACTGCAATTAAATCAAAAAGACAACCTATAACCAGTAAATACCAGTTGTTAACAGAAACCAATTTTGCAAGAGTCCTTTTTTGTTTTTCTATGATTATAAACTGAAAGACAAGACTGTGTGTGTGTGTGTGTGTGTGCGCTCATGTAAACAACTGCAATTTCCTTTCATCTGGTTGACCTGTTTTAGCTTTTTTGTGGAGCAATTAAATCTAACAGAGCCTTGCTCACAATATATCCAGTGTCTAGCTCCAGCTAATATTGTACTGATATTAATTTGTTTTATCTGTTCTCTTCAACAAGCCTTTTGTGCTCCCTCTTTCTGGTAGACTAGATTTTGAGAAAATGTAGAATGTCACACAATAAATGAATCATTTCAGTGGGTTCCTTAGTACGCGGAGTACTAACAATTAACGCATTTTCTGAAAATATATAACTGCAATAAATGCAGTGTTTTCCGCTGTAGCAGGCCATGCATACAAACCAAGGTGGCCTTACAGCAAGCAGCTTTTGTCTCCGCGTGAAGACTGCTGCTCTCCGTCAGCCATTACCGTGCAGCTCCGACACTCCACAACAGCCGTCCATTTCGAGCACACAACATTCAATCACACGCTTCATGCTTTGTTTTAATCGCAGCTTTTGCGTGCAACTGAATACTTAAATGCATTGTATCGGCGGCCGAATCGCGAATGTTGTTAAATATTTGCATAATCCCGATGCAAATAACAGTGGTTTTTGTCTCGCGCGTGACAATGCACATAGTGAAATGCTAGAAAATGTCTTAATATATCAAAGTGAGCAAAAAGCACAAGTCAGCTGGGGATCTTGTGCTCATAGAAGGCAGAAACTCACAGAGACAATCGCATTATGTTATAGCTTGTCTGTCGGTAATGTTATACGGCTGGGAGAACGCGCTGCCCGGACTCAAGCAGTGAAACGAGCCTCTCTCATGCCGATCTGATATAAATCAGAATTGATCGTTACAAGTAAGTATTGATCAGGGAAGAAAAACACCGATCTGAATATGATAATAAAGCACAACTGGAAATTTGGATGATGCACGTTTCACTTTTATTTTTTTTCTTGTCATGTTTCAATTTTTTTTTAAAGAAAATACTTCAGATTTAACAATAAAAAATAAGTAATTTGAAGATAAGAAATTGTGAGCAGCAAAGCGCAAACATGCTACAATATCAAAACAGACGTGATTACAGTAGACTATATTCATGAAAATACCACTGGTAATTTGAGTACTGAACTGAACGAGGCCATACAGGCTTAAACTGAGAAAGAATAATTTCGCAAAATTACTTAAACCATTAAACAAAAGCCTTAGAAATATAAATGAGAATATTCAAATTAAGCGAATAAATGCGAACTGTATAGCTGCCTCGGTGATTCAGTGCATATATTTATTAATTATTTTATATTTATAGTCTTTCCATTTCCCCTTTGGATGTTGCACCATAATTGTTTGTGCTATTTAGTTAACATTATTTTCTTCGAAGGTCTTTTTGATATTATTCGACGTTAGGCGACACAACCATGACATAAAAAATAAATGAATTACTTACTGGTATGTTATATCCTTGCATAACAATAAATAATTTTAATTAGAAGAAGAAAAGTATTCAGAGCAATGATGTCGCTTATTTTAAAAAGCATATTTCAGTGGTTCAGTCCTAATTCCCCTCGTACGATTGAAGCGGTTGTCGCTCGCCGGTCTCGGGCTTCTCTAGGCCACTGAAGTCGCGAATCGAGTCTCGGAGCGGCGATTCTCTTGTCCGGCGCCGACCGTGGCTCTCAACTCCGCGAGAGTAAACACACGCGCTGATTGGTCAGATTCACAAATAATAATGAGCTGGCGTCGCTCGCCTGGGGACACTCCGCGCTCTGATTGGTCGAAATCTGTGACCAATAGGAATTCGACGTGGAGAGCAAGAGTAATGAGGCGAGCGGCAAATTCAAGCAAAATACTAAAGACAGATTACAATGTGTTAAAACCGTGAATAGTCCTTTGCAAACGAGCACAGGATTCCGACTAGGAGAAGATTGCTATGCAGCCGTTGTCTTTAATAACATCCAGCAGGTATGTATAATGTATTTTCATTAAAAAAATCAATCAGTACACTACAGTGACAAATTAAAATACTATAAACACTATTCAGCGTAAACGCTACAGAGCCTTTAAAAATCAAGATATATGGCTATATGTTATAAGTGTTCTAAGTATATACCCGTCTGAAACGGCACTGTAGGTTATCATTTGTATTAGTTTATTTAACGCTATTAGCCCGTGTGTGGGTTTATGAGCACGCTTTTAAAAAAAGGCTCCATGTGGAGGAGGATTTGATTGGTTGGCACGTTGCCAGCGTATTGTCACTCACGGAGTGTAAACAAGACTCTGATTGGCTGCTCGCCAAGTCCGCATTGGGCTATCTGGAAAAAAGAAAGAAATAACTGGATCTGCGGTTTCAAGGCGTCCCAGGTTAGATGATGAAAACAGATAAGAAGGAACTGTTTCAAGGCGCTCTTAAAGGCGGACCTTCTATGGCCCTGGAGCTATACTCAGAGAACAGGAGAAGTGCAGAAAGAAATGTTCGATATGTTGAAGGATTAAACATTCGTTGCGCGATACTTTCAGACCTGGAACGGAGAAACGTGATACAGATTCCCTGACACGTCGGTAAGAAAACGGGGGAAAAATCAGCATTACTCGAACTCACAGCCAGATAAATCAATGGTATTGAAACAAGGATGCACGAAAACGCTACGCAAATATATTTTATGACAATATTTAAAAGAGTTGCAAAAGAAAAAGATAAATGTATCGCAATGTATTTACATTGTTTTCTTCAATTTGTTTTGCTAAAAGATATGCGCTCTTCAAATAGGAAATGTGCTTTTATAAATAGCGTAGTAAATATAATATATTTACTTAAATAATATACTGAAACTACAAATTATAATTTATATTTTGATTTTGATTTCGGAATGTTTGAGATTTACAGGTCTCATGCACAGCTCTTTGGGCAAAATTCAAAATAAATAAAAAAAAAGATATAATTATTCTCCCAAATCTGACCTTGGTGTGTGAAGTGACGTGTGTATCCTGGAATGTGTATTGAATTATATGTACAGAACTGTATATAGATAAAGAATGAGTGATTTCTATAGAAAGAAGAACATATCAAGAGGATTGAATGGCTGGTCTCTGACTGACAGTTCAGCTTAAGTTATCGCCAAGGCAAAGAGATACAAAAGGGTTCAAATGGATGTTCATATTTATGTTTTTGTGTAAATTGTGAAAAACACAATAAAACCTATACCAGATGCATTTTAAAAATCACTCAAATAAGGTATTTTTCCAAAAATAATGCTACACCGTGCAGTGGGTCCACCTTACAAATTGAGCTTGGACATGGTTTGTCATACACAATAAATACAATTTAATTAAAAATAAAACTGCTTTGTTTGTCTTTTTACTGCTTTATCTTTACAGTTCAGATTTTCGTATGTGTTTTACTGTAATTCATTGTTACTGTAATTGCCATCTGTTTCTTTAAAAAAACTGTAATAAATAAATAAAAAATCAGCACACAGAGAACAAAGTTTGTGTTTGTTTGTGTGTGTGTGTGTGTGTGTGTGCGCATCGCATTCAGTCCAGCTAAATTCAAATATAGATGGTTTTAAATTAACCAATGGACAGGACTGCATAGGCCCAAACGCCTAACTGTTTGCATCTGATCAAGGCTGCTCTAAAGCGCTTTGAAAAAAGAAAATGAATTCGCTGATTATTAAACTCCAAAGCAAGTTTTACACCCAAATGAGAATTTCTCTGTGTTAGGCCTAAATTTAAATGTATTTTGTCCACATTGGTTACTGATTAAAAAAATTAATACAATTCTCAATCAGCTACTCTTTGATAAAAAATATGGTTGCTGAAACATGCAATATTAAATTGGTAGCATATGCTACAGAGGTGGGAAATCTATATGTAGGCCTACAGTAAACAGCACATGAGTCCACCATTACATTACATTAGATTATTTTTGTACTCATTGATTATTGTCGTTATGTAAATATTAAATGCTACATGCAAATATCAACATCGACAGACCAGCCTGCAAGTCATTTATGAAAAAGCCTTTTTTACAGACCACTGTTCCGCTTGCTTTAATAAACAATTGTACGTGAAATAATATATGCAATATATGATATACGTCATATATAATCATGTGATTGTATGAGACAAATCAGTTTTACCAATGCTGATTATCTGAGAACTTTATTTAATATTTCATTAATGAATGTTACTAATAATCTCTCTGTAACTTTAAATTTACCAACCCCCAAATACTGACGTCAGCTGTCTCAGTTAACCCCTTTCCTGCCGTATGAGTATCTCTATGTTCTGTGATTGTTTTATGTATTCCACACTGAGGCGCTTGCTTTTTGTTTGGAACTAAACAACTGTCAGACTGTACTTTTATTTATTTATTTATTTTAAGTTAGATGTTAAATGTTTCCAGGATTTGGGAAGACAACAAAAACTGGAAAGTTTGGAATTTGATCACACAAAATCATGAAGCATAATTCAACTGAAATTGTACACGACAACAAAAAGCAACAGATTTCAGCAGGAGTTTAAAATATGCAAGATTATAGTAAACCAAAGTGATGGGTTTTTGCTTTCCTTCCAAAATAAGCTATTTTTGTGGAAATGTGTTTATGCATTAGTCAGTATTGCACCATTTATAAATTCCCTTCTGCACATTCAAAGAACATTTAGTTTAGCATTTGTAACCATAAAGGGACAGTTTACCCAAAACTGAAAATTAATTTACTCACAGTATGTGTGACTAACAAACTTGCATGACTTTTTCTGTGGAAAAGGTTTGGAACAATATAAGTACAGGTGAGAATAGGATGACAGATTGATTTTGATTTTCAAAAGACAGAAATTATTAAATTTTGAGTAAACCATGCCTGTTAATTCATAAATAAATAAATAAATAAATGTTATTAAAGGAAATATGTTAAAGGTGCGCCCAATAATTTTGGTTTGTTATGTGTTGATCAATATGGCAATTATTCAAGGGTTTATACTGACACTGACAGGTGTGGATGAAACATCATGCACAAGCAAAAAGTGTAAAATAAGAAGTACTTACATAAAGTGCAGCAATATTTAAACAGCATATATCTTCCCTTATGAGACAAACCCCATCATGTATTCTTCGATCCCCACAAAGCAGTGTTCCCAACACTGTTCCTGGAGGCAAAACACCAGTACAATTTTTCTAAACCTCTTCCTAATCAAACACCAGATTAAGCTCATTACCTCATTAGTAGAGACCTCAAGACCTAACTAAAAATTGTGGGTCAAATAAGTAAGACATCCAAAAAGTGTAACCGTCCCTCACTAACTCATTTCCATCTCATAGACTCTAAGGTGCGTTATTGATTACGTTGCACGGGGGCCCACTACTGGTGAAACTCTTGCAATGGCCGATTTGGAACATCTTAAGCACTTGATAATTTGGAATCTGTTATGGAGTATAATATGTTGTTTGGGGTAGGATAAATTGAACAAAACCTGCCTTTATGTAACAATTGTGTTGCATTGTGGAATATGGAGATGCCTGAAGTGTACATATGAAGTACACTTGCTCCCTTGATCAAAATCAAAAGGTTAAAGGTCTGTCCATATAAACGTCCCTCATCCACTTCACAAAGTGGAACACACTTCAAAATGGCAGCAGGGATTTCCCTGAGGGGAAGTTCTTAGAGGAGTTCACGAGAGTGTGTCTAAAAGCGAAGTGGAACACGACCTAGGAATAGGGCTGGAAAACACTGCCCTAAAAGATAATGGTAGCCAACCCTACTTCTGGTGACACGCCTTTCTGTATACTTCAGTTCCAGCCCTGCTCCAATGCTCCTGTCTGTTATTTTCTGTTTAGATGTTCTTCTGTGGAGTTGGAGTTAAACTCTGCTGATTTAAATTTCTATTTCTGTATGTCTTATCAAACAGACCCATGTCAGACCCACAGTTTAGACCAGTGTTTCTCAGCTCAAGGCCCTGGCACCAATATTTCATTTGTTTTCTATTTAACAAGCTGATGATCAAGTCTGAATCAAGCTGATGAGCTAAACCAACTTTAGATGTCAGTTATTCAAAGCATTCTGGGAGTTGGGTCCTGAGAAATGGAGTTGAGAAACACTGGTTTAAACCAGTTTTTCTGGAGTCACAAACAAGATACATTTCCAAACCTTTTTTCTAATCAAACACCTGAATCAGCTCATTACTGGAATGAATGGGTCAGATAGGATTTCCAAAATGAGTACTCTTGTGGTGTCTTTAGGAAAAGAGTTATGAATCACTGGTTTGGTCATGTCCAGTCCTGATCTTTTATAGGGTCGGCATAGTTTTGCTCCAGCCACAATTAAACACACCTAAAGAAGCTAATTAGAGTCTTCAGGTTCAATAAAACTGCCCAACAGGTGTGTTGGTACTAAACTCAACAGGGAAGTGGCCTTTCAGGAGCAGCAACGGGCAATACTGGGCTGCGTTCAACTCCACTTTTAGACAAACACTTTCAAACTTCCCAAAGCACTTTCCCTCAGGTGAATCCCTTAGGATTAGTAGACGAGGGAAGTTTATATTGATCGATTTCTGAATCACCATGATTGTTTCGCGATGAGTCTTTTGTCTGGGACAGCTGAAAATCATGCTCACATGAATAATTATCAGTGTGTCATGTGATTTAGACTACAATACTTTAATTGGGTCTCTCCAATAAGTGAGAAAAAGTGGGGTACTGGGAGTCTTAAGCATAGGTTTAAGAACCACTGCTGCAATCATGGTCAGTCAAATTGCACATAACATTTGTTTTTGCTGTAGTGGTTACAAACCTCAGTGCTTGCTAACCCACTTAGACCAATGAACTAAACATGTCATTCAAGTAGTTAGCTTTGCTGCTACACTGTCAGAAAAAAAGTAAAATGTTTCAACATTAAGGATGTATTTGTATTTTATTATGAATTTGTGTTTTGACATTTCGTTGGTATTGCATTGACTGTTACCTTTTATGGTTTTTTTATGGACATTTTACCTTTTATTTTGACACCAAGGCCATGTTTAGACCTGGTATTAAGATTTGTCCTTTTTTTAAAATTATTTTTTGTTGATCCGATCACAAGTGGATGAGTTAAATACTTTGAGAACTCGCTCACTTCCTTCCCATCAACTCACCTAACAATATGTGAGGTTTCGTGTAAGATGTTAGAGAAGTGTTTAAGAAAAAGATTTTAGAACGCTTAAATTATTCAAAAGCTTCAAAAGTTTCAAAAGCTGTCACTGGGGTGGATCTTTGTACCCTCTTTATCCCTAAAGGGTGTATTTTAGCATGTTAAAGTTACAAGTAATAACTAAATGGTACGTAAATAGTGCTATTTCACACCAGTGGTGGTACCTTTGTTCTAATCAAAAACACAGTTATTGTTCGCACCTTTGTCTCTCACTTCCTTTTTTGCTCACACATAAGTAGCTTAATGGCTTCGCTCATTCAATCATATTAGTATGCCACAGCTTAATGCTCTTGGAAAAGTTTTTTAGAGGTGAAATAAGTGGGGATTGTCTAGATGAAATCTGAACGCAAATCATCACAGGACACACATTTAAAGAAATGTGTGTTATTGTAAATGTGTCTCGACTGAGCAGTTGTGATTGGATCAATAAAAAATCTTAAAACCAGTAGTAATCAAAGGACTTAACGCCAGTTCACACCAAGCACTGCAACTATTAGTATAACAATAACTATTTAAACGACATCGTCTGTTTATTATAAACACAAAAAAAACTCAAGTACGTGATACAATGATTGATTCTGATTGGTTGTCAATTTTTCTATCGTTCACCAGCTTGGAAAAAAATGTTTTTAAAATGATTCCAGTATTGTTTCTCTGTGCCTTTATCATTATAGTTGTGGTGTGGACACTGCTATTCTTTTACATTGAACATTTCTAGAACTATATCTTTAGAACTATATCGACTAGTCTACAGAAACAACAGACTGCTGTGAATATGAGCTTTACCACCAACATGCACATGCCTTGCTAGTAACTAAATTTACATCACATATCTCTGGCTATCTTCATTTGCTGTCCAGTGCTACAGTTGGTGATTTAGCTAGTTGAATATAATCATGCTGTAGTGCCTGTACTTTGAAGCAAGTAAAACTCAGGATTGCAAGATGGTTTTAAGTTGAGAAGACTAAATGAATGTGACCTTGTTTAAGCAGTACATTCAATATAACCATTCTCTTTCAACAAAATGTAATGTATTCAGAACAATGTCTTTTTCTGAATAGTTCATAAGATATTCTTATGAAATCTTATGAACTATTCAGTACAGGCAATGGTTATATGACAGAGAATGATTATCTTGAATGTACCGAAAATTTGATATTTGCAGTGAATATCCATGGTGTGAAGCAAGAATGACATCGCAATTCCCTTTAAGACTTATAAGATAATGAGATGATCAAACAATGAGTATGGATAAAAGTATTATTATAATAAAGAATGAAAACACAGAGATAAACTGTAGAACATTAGATCACTAAATCATCATAAAATGATGAAGATTTTAAAAACATTTACGCAGTTATTTTTAACTGTTGCCACAGAAGCTTGAGAGGACTGTTGAAAAGAAAACCACTAAATAAAATACAAAAACAGTTCCTTTAAAGTTTCATAACAAAAAATAACAGGATTATTAATGTTTATGTATTAATTTAAAATTAAATTAAAATTTTTAGATTTTAAAGCAACACCATAAGAAAAATTCATGCCAAAATACCATATATTATATATAT